>PVIU01002953.1:0-157380 GCA_004026605.1 Ondatra zibethicus
TCCTGTGCTATGTCCCTCTTTCCACCGTCCTGTGCTATGTCCCTCTTTCCTCCGTCCTGTGCTATGTCCCTCTTTCGTTCTAATGGTTTCATATAACCCGGACACCACAAAGCCTGTGTGGCTTACTTTGTTCTTTCCTGTGCCAACCAAAGGTCTTCACAAAAAACCAACTCAAAAAAGCATCAGAAAAGCCTGAAAATGTAGCTCAGTTGGTGGAGTGCTTGCCTTGCCTGAACCCTGGGTTCAATTGTCAGAACCACATAAACCAGGTGTTCTGTTTTAGCCATGTAATTCCAGCAACTTAAGAGGTAAAAACAGGAAGATCTGAAGCTGAAGGTCATCTTCAGCTACACAATGAACTCAAGGTACACCTAGACTACATGAGACATCCCCATCCCCTAAAAAAGCATCATTAATAGTAATGATTAAAGATGTTAGCCAGGGCATTCTAATATACATTTTATATAATATATTATATTATATATGACACATATCATATATTAGATTATTATATTATATATCATATATGTGTACATATACATATATATGATAAAACCTTCTGATTATATCATCCTTTAGGTTCTATCATCCTAATTTTACCCAAATAACCCATTTTAAATCCAACCTAATGTTCTTGTGCTGTTTTAACAAAATACAAAGACTGGATGACTGATAAACAACAGAAATTTATCTTTCACAGTTTTGGAGAGTGGGTGGGAAGTCTATCAACAGGATGTGGCAAATTCAGTGACAAGTGAGGCTGCATTCTACCTCACAATGAAGCCTTAAACACTGCACCTTCTCATAGCGAAAGGCAGCCTTTTATAAAGTCTCTGATCCTATTCATGACTTAATCTTATACTCAGATTCCCAGCTTGCAAAGATATTGAATGGGGATTATGTTTCAACAGGAATTTTGAAGGCCCTATAAACAGTGCTGTCTCTTTCCAGAACTCCTCCCCAAGGACAACCTTTTCACCTTCTAACCTCTCTGAAGAAATCACCTGCCCTCTAGACAGCTGCTCTAGACGTTAATTCAATCTTCCTTCATACATCACATGCACGCGCACGTGCACACACACACACACACACACACGACTTCTGACACTACCTCTCCTTTCATAAGTCTCTCCCTATGTTCTGTTTCAGTGAACACTAAGAGGGTTCAGCAGTAACTATTAATAACCCTAATTATCATTGCTCCAGAAATATTTTTTTGTATCCTTTTCACCAAATCAGTGAGGATTGTTTTGAAAGTAAGACTGCAGAAGGCAAATCTTTTTCCTGTAGGAAAGTCATGCGGGGTTGGAGAGATGGCTCAGCTGTTAAGAATGTTTGCTGTGCAATCATGAAGACCAGAGGTCAGGCCCCAGAACTTTTGTAACAAGCCAAAAGTTCTGCAGACACCTAAACCCCAGCTCCGGGAGGGTGCACTGAAATAAGGAGATCTTCAGGGGCTAATTGGCTTCTAGCTTAGCAAGTAAGATGAGAATTCGAGGTTGAGGCAAATACCCTACTTCAAAGGTCGAGGTAAATGGTGAATGAGAGGAAGACATCAGACTCCATCCTCTGCCTCTACATATGTACAAATGTACACTCACCTGCACACGCATGCACATTTATACATACATTAATTCATAAGTATATTTTAATTTAACTAAAGAAATGTGTACTCATTGCAAAAACAATCAGACATTTTAGAAATGCATTACCGGTGCTGGAGAAACAGCTCAGTGGTTAGAGCACTGGCTGCTTTCCAGAGGACCCGGGTTCAATTCCAGCACCTGCATGGTGGCTCACAGCCGTCAGTAACTGTAGTCCCAGGGAATCCAAAGCCCCCTTCTGACCTCCACAGGCACCAGGCACTCAGGCAGTGCACATATACACATAAAGGTAATACACATAAAATTTTTAAAGTGTAGATAAAACAATGTATTACTTACAAAATCAAAAGTTCCCTTTGGATTTATCACTTCTTTAACTTGAGAAATATTTATCAAGATCTTTTTCTTTGCATGTACTAACCGAAACTATCTTTTTCCTTTTTGTATATACAGCAGTTTTTGGTTGGAAAAGATCTGAACAAATGTCAAATAAGCATATGAAATGATGTAAGCTAGTACAAGAAATGGAACAAGGCCACAATGTCTACCACAGCCTGCTGATCAGCAGTGATTAATACTGGCAGCCTCGGCCACACAAAGTGTCAGCCAGGATTAGAAGACGTAACTTTCCCACAGGACTGGTGGAATGTTGTGGTTATTTTACTCTTTTGGGGGGTGGGCAGTTTGAGACAGGGTTTTTCTGTGTAGCCCTGGCTGTCCTGGAACTCACTCTGTAGAACAGGCTGGCCTCAAATAACAGAGATCCACCTGCCTCTGACTCCTGAGTGCTGGGATTAAAGGCGTGTGCCACACCACCAGGCTGGTTTTTGTTTGTTTGTTTGTTTGTTTCTGGGTTGTTTTTTTTTTTGCCTCTTTAACTCTTTGGCTTATTTTTTGCAGGGCCTACCACGCAGCTCCCAAATAATCACACAAATGAGTCTTATTCTTTCTTATGAATGTCTGCCCTTAGCTAGGCTTATTTCTAGCCAGCTTTTCCTAATTTAAATTATCCCACCCTTCTTTTGCCTCTGGGCTTTTATATTTAGCCTATATACCTTTCTTTACTTCTTACTCTGTGGCTTGCTGTGTAGCTGGGTGGCTAGCCCCTAGAGTCCTCCTCCTTCTCTCACTTCTTCGTCCTCTCTTCCCTCATTCCTCCTCCTCTTTTATTTTTTCTGCCTGGCAGCCCCGCCTGTTCTTTCTCCTGCCTTGCTATTGGCCATTCAGCTATTTATTAGACCAATCAGGTGTTTTAGACAGGCAAAGTAACATAGCTTTACAGAGTTAAACAAATGCAACATAAAAGAATGCAACACATCTTTGTGTCACTAAACAAATGTTCCCATAGCACAAACAAATGTAACACATCTTAAAATAATATTCCACAAAAGTGAGTGTAAAATGGTATGGCCCCAAACTGGAGGAAATCCAAATGTCCATCAAGAGGCAAAAAAGAAGACAAGTGGTGGTAGATCCATACAGTGCTGCACAGCTCCACAACAAGGGGGAGTCATTGATACAGCAGGGATATTCTGCTAAGTCAAAGAAGCTGAGTGAGAAGAGGCTTCTCTGCATGTTTCTGTTTACATAAAACTCTGGAACTGATGGGCAGTGGCTGAGAGCAGATCACTGATGGATTGCGTGGCTGGAAGAGAAAAGCAGATCATTGCACCTGGGTTTGACTTGAGAGCTGATAGCTGTTTCCACTACCTTGATTGTGGTTCCATAGGTGTGAAGATGACCCAAAAACTTATCATACGTTCACTTTAAAAATATGCCATGTGGTGTGCACTGGAGAGATATAAGGCAGTTTTCATGTAAGAGGCTTTCAAAATGTGTTAGCTCTCCACCTGAGACACAATGGGAACACAATTTTCTGTGAAAGAATTCAAAATACTATCACATACATTATATTTGTCATTGATCACACAGTGGCAGCGTTTTCAGCAGTGATGATATCAAGAGAAGGTAAATGATTTGAAAAGCTGAGATTGGTCAGGTCATGGGAAAAGCTGCCCTCGCTGCCCCTGTAGGAAAATGATCAAGTGAGTTAAAGAATTTCCTCTGTGCTTCTAGGAGTCATTTGGTTTCATTTGCAACTGAATGTGGTCTAAGAGCCAGCTGAGTCCAAAGCAGCTAGAGGAGGCTAGCCACAAAGTCATGAACACAAACCCCCTGACCTCCTCTGCCTCAGCTAAACCCACAGCAACAAAGTTCCATACACTGCAGTCAGAGTCTGTGGCCCTGAGAGTGAAGCATCTTTAAAGGGACCCAGGCAGATTAGAAGGAAGGAAAGAGAGAGCAGAGGGAAGGAAGGAGGGGAAAGAAAGGAAGAAGAAGTACAACAATTTCTCTTGCAAAAACAACTCTTACCTCGAATGGGATAAGAGATAGTTTATTCTAGAGCCAAATATGAGTGACCATGGCCTAGAAACAGAGATTTAAGTTAGCATAAATTCCATGTTCCAACATGGTAACAGTTCCATGAAGTTTTATAGTAACAGAACAAAGAAAATCATAACTCAAGACACATTGGTGGAAATGTCAGGAAGGCAGGTGACATAAAAACCAGGAACATCTCAGCTACTGGCCTTTGATGCTATCTGATGGCATTCTTAGCCTTTTGGTTGGAGACAGACCGTGTTCTGTTTGCACATTCCAAAGGATTCACCTAATGGTCACAAGGCCTTAGGTCACACACAGAAAAAGGCAATACGTGGCTACTAAGGAGGCTAAAGATGACCCAAGGTAACTCGCTCTGGACTTGCAACATTCCATTCCCTCCAGTCCTTGCAGAAAGTTCTGTGGTAGGTGTGGTTCTTTCAGTTCACACAGGAGGGGAGGAAGAAAATGAGGAAAGAGAGGGGAGGGGAGAAAAAAAGAAGTCCTTTCCACATGACCCTGAACACAGAAGCCAAATCTAAGAGCATAGACACTGCTACTTGACTTTGACATCCAGACGTCAGAGCCAGAAAGCTGGCAATTTCCCCACATCCCTCAGCTTCTGCTATGCTGAGCAGAACTGTAAATTGTGGTGTCTGTGGATAGAGAAAAGTGAGTTTAAGGTCTTCCTCACACACATGAAAGAACAGTCTTTACTCCCAGCTTTTATCACATGTGGGATGGAGAGTAGGCTCAGCTTTACTGCCCAAGGATTTAATGCCACCTAAAGGCAATGGTGGCAAAGTGCAAAGAAGAAAGGAAGATGGGAAGGAAGAGAGGGAGGGAGGAGGGAAGGAAAGAGAAAGGTAAAACTTTCCCATTTGGATACAGAAAGATGTTTTTGGTTTAACATATTCTTGTATTAATTCCATACATCTGTTGTGCTACTTAGGTTTTTTGTCAACTTGACATACACTCGAGTCACATGGGAAGAGAGGTCCTTAACTGAGAAAACTGTCTCCAGCAGTTTGGCCTATAGGCATGTCTGTAGGGCATTTTCTTGACTGATCGATGTGGAAGAGCCCAGTCCACTGTGGGCAATATCACCCCTGGGAGGTGGTGCTGGGAGTACAAGAAAGCAGGCTGAGCAAGCCCCCTCCACGCCTCTGCTTCAGCTCCTGCCTCCAGGTTTCTGCCCTGACTTCTCTCAGTGATGAGTTTTGATCAGGACGTGAGCCAAATACACCCTTTCCTACCCAGATTGGTGCCTATCATAGTAATGGAACCTATTGATATATCAATATTATTTCAAAAGTCAATTCCATTGTCAAAATAAGCAAAATTAAAACACAAGTAACTACTCAGGAGGGGTGTGTGTGTGTATGTGTGTGTACCCGTGTACCATATAAGAGTATTGTTGGCATCTAGAAAATGATACCTGAAAGACTGGCATTGACATGCTGAAAGGTCTTGGAAGCTGCTCAGATTCAAGGTCCCTCTGACCTTTTCTGGTATCCCCTACCCAACGCAGTGTAGGGAGTAACTTTCTGAAAACTACCTTATCTTCATGATGAGATAGGCCCAAATAAGAACACAATCACCTTCAGTATTCTTACTGAAACTTCATTAACCAGCAAAGATTAAGCTATCAGATGAAGAAATCCTGAAAGCCAGTACCACATTCAGAGTCCAGGAAACCATTATCCCAGGCCTCTGTCTGCTTTCCTGGCCACGTTTACGATACTTGAAACACAACATACTACGTTCTTAAAGCTGTCTCCGTCCTGCTTCCCTCCCCTCACGACCCATGTTACCTTCTTCTTGTTTATTTGGGTTTGTTTGTTTCTTTGAAATAGGGTCTCACTATGTAGCTCTGGCTGGCCTGGAACCCACAAAGATCCACCTGCTTCTGCCTCCTGGGTGCTGTGGTTAAAGGTGTGTGCCATCATGCCCAGCTTCTATTTGACCTTTCCTTTTTTTCCCTTTATTTTTATTTAAACTATCTTTGCTCATTTTACATACCAACCCCAGTTCCCTCAACATTCCCCCACACCTCATCCCCCATCCACTCCTCAGAGAGGGTAAGGCTTCCCATGGGGAGTCAACAAAGTCTAGCATATTGCTTTGAGGCAGGACCAAGGCCCTCCCCACTATATCTAGGCTGACCAAGGTATCCCTCCAAAGAGAATGGGTTCCAAAAAGTCAGAACAAACAGTAGGGATAAATCCTGGTCTCACTGCCAGTGGCCCCAGTCGGCCCCAGCCATGCAACTGTCACCCACGTTTAGAGGGCCAAGTTTGGGCCTATGCTGGTTCCCTCGCTGCATTTGACCTTTCTTTAATCTGACACCTTCTGTCTGATTCCTGGGTGCTGTCAAACTGTCCCCATGCGCTATAAACTTGTGTGTGCTCTTTCCTACCTACACTGTCTACCATTTCTTCCTTCTCGGAAGGGGGATCTCGCTCATCTCTGCAAGAGTCTTTGTTCAGCATCAACACACATTACAGTTGTGGGCCAAAACTGGATCCTCTGGAAGAGCAACACGTGTTATTAATTGTGGAACCAACTCTCCAGCCTGCTGGGAGCCGTGAGCCCCCAGATCCTGAATTTCTTGTAAACAATTTGTTTTCCCCTGATCTGAGTGCCTACAGCTGCTCTGAGCACGAAACCCTCAGGAGTTCCTGATGGCAGGGGAATGGTTTCTGGTGCGTTTGGCTGAGGCGTGGCTATCCCTATATAAGCTGCCCCTGAACACAATAAAGGGTGCATTCTTGGGGCATTCCTGCATCAAGGATGATCCGTGGATCTGTCTGTCTCTGTGAGTCTTTGTGTGTTTCAATCTCCAGCCCCTTGCTGGGTTCATGAACTGTATGGCGGTACGGGGGCGTGGTGCACCGTACCAGCCCCCTAACAAATAAAATAAGTATAAATAAAACTACAAAGGGAAGCAATGTGTTTAGACATGGAAGGGGGGGAGCTCATGAGTCCCTACACACACCTAACTGAGGAATTATTGGAAATTGATGGTTCCTGAGAGAGGGAAAATCAGTTTTCTTTAAGGGCGTGCCCCCTTAGTACATGAGCAGCACAAATTAGGCCCAATGGGTCATTTTATTTACTTACTTATGGGTTTTTTTGTTGGTTTTGTTTTTGTTTTTGTTTTTTTGAGCAGGGCTTCTCTGTGTAGCCCTGGTTGTCTAGAACTTGGTCTGAAGATCAGGCTGGCCTCGAACTCACAGATTCACCTGCCTGTGTCCCCTGGAATTAAACACATGCGCCACCATGACATGCCACTCGAGGAAATCATTAAGAAAAAGTTAAAGGAAGGCATGACGTTGGGAGTGGGTAGGGAGGGTGGGATGTGTCTGAGGAGAGCTGGGAGGAGTGCAGGTGAAGGTGAGCAAATATATTTATAAAATTCTCAAAAAATTAACAGAATATTATATATTTTTAAAACCTTCAGTGATAGATAGCCAAATTATAGAAGCAATTCAAACATTCATTGCCTGGTGGGATAAAGTGTGGCCCATGTGTGTGTACAATGAGCAGTACTCAGCCAGAAAAAGGATGGAAAGCGGGCTGGGCAGAGGGCTCAGTGCGCTCTTGTGCAAGCATGAAGTCCTGAATTTGAATTCCCAATATCTATGTAAAAAGCTGGGCATGGCATTGTCCACTTGTAACCCCAGTGTTTGGGGTTCAGAGCCTAGTGGACACCCCCAGGGCTTACTGGCTGACCAGGTTAGCCAGACGTGAGCTTCAGTTTCTGTGAGAGATCCTGTCTCAAAGAAATAAGGAAGTTAGTCTTCTGACAAAAGCTTTGAATTCCAGCATTCCTAAGGCAGAGGCAGGTAGATCGCTGTGAATTCAAGGCCAGCCTGGGCTACACAGAGAAATCCTGTCTCAAAAAGTCCAATACTGTGGAATGTCATAGAGGAAGACTCCCAACATTTACCTCTACATGTGATAGAGGAATACTCCCAATATTAACCACTATTTCCACATGTACACATGTGTTTTCACACACACACAGACATGGAAAATTTTTATTTTGACGCAGGGTTTCTCTGTGTAGCCCTGGCCTGGCTGTCCTGGAACTCAATCTATAGACCAAGCTGGCCTCAAATTCATAGAGATTCACCTGTCTCTGTCTCCTGAGTGCTGGGATTAAAGACATGCACCACCACCACCACCCCACAGGAAAAAAAAATTTAAAAGAAGAAAATTCTAATGTGTGTCACAACATAAATAAAACTGAAAGACATTAAGGGGTACAAGAAGCCAAATAGTCTGTGGTTGTACTTAGATACACAGAAAAAATAAATTTATAGGAAATAGAATGAATGGCGTCTGAGTGGGAAGAACGTCAGTCTGTAATGTTTTCAGTTTAGGAAAATAAAAAGGCTCAGGAAACGGATGGTGGTGATGCTCACACCACATTGTGAATGTACTTCAGTGTCGCAGAACAGCACACCTTACAGTGGCTAAAACAGCACATTTTCTGCTATGCATATTTTTACCACAATAAAAAACAAAACAAGCAACAAGACCCCTCTCCACTGGCGGGAAAAAGTTGGGTCGCCACACTGAGAGAAAAAGTGACGGGCATTTCCGGAAAGTGACGTGGCAATGCGTGGTGAGAGGATTTTAAAGTTCATGTGTTTGCTTTTTCTGCTTGTGTATGTTTGTGGTGTGCCTGTGACTTGTATGTTTGGCAGGTGTATGTGTGCAGATGACATCTTCCTTGATCTCTCTCCACTTTATGTAGGAGCAGAGTGTTGTTGCAGGTGTGTTCGTCCCGTGTTTGTCCGTCCGACTGTCCCATCCAGTGCCCCCCCTCCCCGCCGCCGCCGCAGCCTTATCTCAGATCAGCATGACTACCTGTCCGATGGGTTTCCTCGGGGAAAGACACCCGTGGAAACAGATTCTCACTTGGCAAGGACCAGTAGTCCACTGGACAGTGTAGGAATCTGTTAAATTTGTGTAGCTTGCGGGCTCTTTTCTCTTTTATTATATTGCTGATTTGTTGGGCGGTTTTTAGTTTTATTTTGTCAGTCACATGTACAACTAGCTGCAATTTTCTCTGAAAATTCTGGGGTTTTGCTTTGTTTTTTTAAATATTTTTCCCTAAGATTCAAAGGGAGCTAAAGCTTTTCAAATCTCTTATCTGAAATTACCCACTACAAGGCCTGCATCTGAGAACTTTTCTGGTTCAATAGAGACGTTAGGCACATCTGAGAACACAACACTTGGAACATTAACCCTGTCTTACAGTCTGGAAAGGGGAGTAAAGCATGCAGATGTGATGGGGGAAATTATTAGGCAAACACATCCAGTTGGGGTGTGGCTACTTGAACCCCCAGTTAGATAAACGGGGGTTTATCTCCATGCGATGTCTTCGAACCTCCGAACCTCCCACCCTTGTAGCGTGAGTTTCCCCCCTTTTCAGTCATTAAAAATACCCGTTCCTATTGAACTGGCTTGGTTATTTATTTGTACCGACCCAATTCATAAACACCTGGTGCCCTTACGTGTAGCTAGCCCGTTCGTGGGGCTTTTTGCAGCCTGGCTAGCTGCCAAGCTGCATAGACTGTCCCAGCTCCCTCCCTCCCAGTTGCACCCCGAGCCCTCACTGCTCGGCGCTAAGCGCAGGCATCCAGTTATTGTTTTTAGACAATTATATTGATATAGATTATTATATATTGATACAAAGTTAAATTATATTAAATATTGTATGCATGTATGCTTCTACCTCTGTTTAAAATATTGTTTATGTATTGATATATATATTTACCATACCACAATGTACATTACTACCTCCAATTAAGATACTTATACATTGTTTATATTTAAAAGTCATTGTCCTCATTTATTGCACAGTTGTTTATTGTCTTAGTCTTTAAGTTAGATAGATATTAAAAATTATAGATCAATAGTCATCTGTTTGTTATATTTATAATTAGACTAATCAGGTTCTTTAGATATGTAGAGATTATATTCAGTATAGATAGATAATCTTCAACCTCTTCAAGAAGCTGTAAAAAATGGCCTTTAATCTAATTTAGAGTTTCATAGTTTCATGACACAATTGCTCCAATCTATTCCCAAGAGAATGTTGAGCACCAGAGACACTCCACCTGGAGCCTTTCTTCTTGGCAGAACTGGCCTTTGGGCAAAGAAATGCCCATACCTCAACCACTAACAAAAATACAAAGTATCCATAAATGGATAAAACAAAACTGTCATATCCTGCCAAGACAGGGTAAGATAGTTTTAAAAAGTTTCTTGCCTTTAAAAATTGTATGTCAGTTACTTTAGGCCTTAGCCAAAGTTGGTCGCTTCAACATTACAAATGAGACTTTGGGTGACTGCCCAGGTAGTCAGTTGTCTCTGTCATTTGTTGCACATTTTGGAAGTTTCTCGATTACACTTCCTGTCCACTCAAGAAATATTGTTTCCCTTCTCAGATCTTTAATGGAGTTAAAGATTAAATAATTATAGTTACCTTCCTCACAATTTAGCCAAACTTAATTTCAATTCAATAGTTAAACTCTTTAAAATAAAATGTTTAGTAAAACTTTTGTTATGCATTCCTTGCTTAATATTGTTTATTGTTTGTAATTTTATATTTGGCATCTGTTCCTATTGTATATAGCCGTGTTGGGTTTGGATCGATCTTATTTAGACAAAAGGGGGAGATGATGGGGGAAATTATCAGCCAATCACATCCAGTTGGGGTGTGGCTACTTGAACCCCCAGTTAGATAAACGGAAAGGACACAGGTGTGCTCTCTCTCTCCATGCGGTGTCTTTGGACCTCCGGACCTCCCACCCTTGTAGCGTGAGTTTCCCCCCTTTTCAGTCATTAAAAATACCTGTTCCTATTGAACTGGCTTGGTGATTTATCCGTACCGACCCATTTCATAAACACAGACGCAGAATAGGGAAAAGCCTCAGGAACACACATAGTGCCAACTGTTGAGAGGAAGTCCCCCAGACACCAAGCATCAGAATCAATGACAGGGTACAGTATGATCCAGTGGAAAATACAATGTTATATTGGGATGGACAAAGAGTGCCTGCCTTTATGGAGAGTGAGATGTGGGACCCTCTTGTAAAAAAGAAAACTGTATAAAAACATCTTACAGACATAAAAAAGAGTTTGGGTTTAAATATTGTTGTCCTTAGAGCATTGTGCCCCTGTCTATTACTTTTTAACTTTGTAACCGCAGTAGCTGCCAGCTGAAATATGTGCCGCCAGAGCCGGGTGTGTCTGACTCAATATTTAGTTAAACCTGCAAAAATGCTGAACTCTTCGTCTAGAATAAGGTTATATAGGGGATGGGAAAGTATATTTGGGGAAACAAAGGGAAACAATGGGGGCTTTTATAATGATTACGATGTATTTCTTTAATAGTATGTATTTCTTAAAAGTAAAAAATAAGAGACAATAATAAAACTATTCATGTCAGCCTCGAAAAAAAAAAACCCTCTGTTAAGATATAAATACAGTTGGCTTGAGCTATTCAGGGCCACTTGGGTGCAATCCACCTGGTAGTCAGAATTTTTCCTTGCGGCTGACATCCCTTCCCCGTCTCAGGACCTGAACTCCAGCTGAGGCTGGGCCCCAGCAGAGTCTCCTCTGAACCTGAGACTTGCTGATTCCAGTCTCGTTATCCACCTTGCCCTGGGGATCCCCTGCCTCTGCTTCCCAAGTGCTGGAATTTCAGACAGCCCCAAGCCCACCCAGCATTCTCCATGGTGCTGGTGATTCAAATTTCAGGGCTCACTCTTGTGCACTAAGTGCTTTGCCCACTTAGCCACCTCTGCCCCAATGTTTTCATCTTTTGGCTGATTAATTGTCTATCTAGGCTTCTATCCAAAATATGTATAGCAGACAACATCCAGAGAATTACGCACAAGAATACCACCAAGGGAAACTGTCCACAAATCTATAGCAGGGAGCTATAAAATTATGCAGAGCCATCTAGATTGGTACACTGTAATTATAGCATACATTTTTTTTGAAGAACAAGAGCATGCACCATTAAGTGACACAAGGGAAATCTCTATTTTATAAACATTTTGCGAATCTCCCTAACTATTAAGTGACAAAATGTACATCTATATCTTCAACAATTGCTGAGTTATAAGAGTTGACATAATCTGAATACATTTCACAAGGCTTTCTTACTGAAGCAAAGCCTCAGAGCCACATTATACTAATGACCAATTTTTGTCTTAACTTAGTGAAAATTTTGTTGAGAATGTTAAAAATGTTAAGGTGTGAACCAGACTGGCAGTGGCGGCGGCGGCAGGGAGATGCATGCAGTCTGCTGGCAGCCTGAGGAACCACTCGGACAGTACTGCATCCTTCATATGCTGCAGAAAGAATTTCAGGGCAGTTCCGGGTGACAAGAATTGTCAGATCGATTAAACACAGGTAAAAGGGCTGGAGATACCACTCAGTTGGCAGAGCACTCGGCTGGCATCGCACGGGGAGATGCAGTTAAGTCAGTAGAGAACTTGCCTAGCACACAAGGTGTTGGTTTCAAGTATAAGCATTGCTGGAAGAGGATGGGATGGCACACCTGTAAGCCCAAGCACTTGGAAGGTGAAGTCGGGAGTACCAGAAATCAAGGTCACCCAGTAAGATAGAAAACAGCCTGGGATACAGAAGACCTCATCTCAAACAAACTCACGAGGTGGAATGAGAGGACTGATTCCTGCGAGAACACACACGCACACACACACACATATACGCACAAGCAGGTGAATGTGCTAAGAATGAAAGTTTTAAAGAGATGGTGTATACTTTAATCTGAGGCAATCGCCCAGAAACACAGAACAGGAGGAAGAGGGCAATAGCACACTCCCAGGGCATGGGCCAGACTGCTCAAGACATTTGTACCTTAAGTGTTTGGTTGCTTGGTTTTGGTGTTTTGAGACAGGGTTTCTCTGTGTAACCCTGGCTGTCCTGAAACTCCTCTGCAGACCAGGCTGGCCTTGATCTCAAAGACACACCCACCTCTGTCTGACAGGGGCTGGGATTAAAGGTGTGCACCACCAAGTGTTTTAATGGTAGCTACCCACATGATTTTATGACTTGTGAAGTTCCACTGCTCAGAAGATGCTATCCACAGCTGAATTCAAAGTAAGGTAAAAGTTGAAAACCAAGTGCAGAACCATGATTTACTTACTTCTCTTAAAGAATTTCCTTTTTAAATGAAATTGTAAGGTGGTATTGTGAGATGCATTGCTCAGGGTTAGGGCTGGGAGAAGAATGCTGTGACAATTAGATTCAAATGTCACAGACAGCCTGGCTCTGCATAAGCAGAATCCATTCATTACTGTAAATACTCTGTGTGAGACATCTCTTGGAGAAGGGAATGTTGTTTCTCCAGGAGATCTTAATTTTGTTAAAATGACTGACTCTATGCAGCCATTGGGAAGCACAAACTATTACAGATCCTAGAGTGAGGGGATTTGTTCCCCTCTTCTTTAAATTTTCCCTGCCCTTCTATCCTGTCTCAAGGTTGGCGGGGAGGCCTATAGTCCTGGAACAGGGCAGGCGGAGGCTGCAGGATTGCAAACTGAAGTCCGGTCTCTGAGACACTGTGTCAGGAAACAGGGAGAAAGCTGCTGGAGAAGTGGATGAGCATTAAGGGATGTACTGAAGTCTCCACATGGTTATGATTCCTGGCTTTTACACAGGTGACCCCAGTTTGGCTTCCAGTGTAGGAACACAAGGTCTTTAGCTGTCTACAGTGGGGACACTCAGGAGGCAGAAGTAGAAGGATCTCCGTGAGTTGCAGGCTAGTCTGGTCTACACAGAGAGACTGTCTCAAAATAAAAATAAGAACAAAACCCAAAAAACTTAAAACAACAAAAGAGCTGGGTGGGGTAGTTCACACCTTTAATCCCAACACTCAAGAGGCAGAGATTTCAGTGAGTTTGAGGCCAGCCTGGTCTACATTGTGAGTTCTAAGACAGCCAGGGCTGTTACACCGAGAAACCCTGTCTCGAAACTGCTCCACCCCCCAAAAAATCCACACCTTCACAATCCTCTCTATTTGTGAGAGTATAAATGTAGTGTGCTTTTCATAGAGGAAGTAAAATTTACAACTTTCTGTCCAGCTATCCTCGATCATATTAGCCCTTAATGGCATGGCGTGGCTTTTAGATAAGTGCACTGTTTTTCCTGTTGCTGTTGGTAGCAGAAGACAGAGTCCTACACAGCAGATTGTGTAGCCTGAGGAGTTCTATTCTGGTAGAGCTAGATTTACACTGCAGACAAGAGTTTCAAGACGGGTCAGTAGGAAGCAGAGTTGGGGCACATTAAAGTGTTAATGTGCACTGGTTTCTCAGGAAGGAGAACTAAGTAACTTAACAATTGCTGCACATGTGATTTGTGTGGTTTTTGAAGTTACATTGATCAATGGATGTAATTTACAGCCATGTCCAAATATTATTCAAAGTTTTAAAATTATGTATGAGCCAGGTGTTGAAGCACACGCCTTTAATCCCAGACAGAGGCAGGCAGATCTCTGGGAGTTCAAGGCCAGCTTAGTCTATAAAGCAAGTCAGGGCTAAACAGAGAAACTCTGTCTCTTTTTCTCCAGGAAAAGGAAAAATGTGTGTGTGTGTGTGTGTGTGTGTGTGTGTGTGTGTGTGTGTGTGTGTGTGTGTGTAAATTGGACTTGGGAGTAGCACATACCTGTAATTCCAGCTCTGGGAAGGCTAAGGCAGGAGAAGGGTCATTGTGAGTTCTGTCTAATCTAGACTATGTAGCAAGACCTGTTTCAAAACACAAAACAAAGGGATCGAAGAGACGGCTCAGCAGTTAAGAGCACTGACTGCTCTTGCAGAGGACCTGGTTCAATTCTCAGAACCCACATGGTGGCTTGCAACCATCTCTAACTCCAGTTCTGGGGGTCTCACGCCCTCCTGTGGCCTCAGTGGGTAGAGCATGCACATGGTGCACAGGCGTACATGCTGGCGAGACACACAAAATGAAAATAAATAAACCTTTACAAAGCAAAACAAAGGAAAAATTGAAGAAAACCTAAGTAAAAAAAATAGAAACTAGTTTACCTATTCTTAAAACATTCTCTTTTGTAAATGACATTGGATGGTGGTTTATGAGGGTCACTGCCCAGGGTTACATCGAGAGAGGTGTGCCAATGAGGTTAAACTCAAAGGCCAAGCATCTTTTGCCTTGATGCTATTTTAATGCTCTTGTTTGAGATACCTCTTAGAAAAAGATAAGCATTGTGTCCATGTAAGCGATATGCCCTATTCTTTCTTTCTTCCCCCACCTTGTGTCAAAATTCCTGACTCTCAGTCAGCAAGAAACACAAGCCATCCCCTGAGGTCAAGGACTTTCCTTATCCTTTAATTTCCCCCGTCCACCTGCAATACTCTGGCCCGAGATGAATCCCAGGAGACTTGAAGAATCATTGTGGTGCACCATTCACTCATGATGGTTACCTAAGGAGGTCAGGTGATGGCTTTACTTGGAAGACACGCATCCCCAAACTCCCCTCATGCTGTCACCTCAAGATAGCTGGAGAAGACATTTTTGGCAACCTCAGAATCCTAATGTCTGGCTGACTCCCGACCAGCGGAATGAACAGCCAGACTCAGGATTCTTCCCGGATCACGCTTTATTGGAGAGCACTCGGTTGAGGAAAAAACAGGAGGCAAAAGAGCCTCTAGGTTGAAGGGAGAGCGGGAGGCGAGAGATATCTAAAATGGCGGCTGCTTATATAGGGAGATGTGACGCAACTCGCGCCTTGATTGGCTTCTAAGTCCCGCTGGCACCAGAGTCCTCAGGATTGGTTAGGGACACTTAGGTTATTGCGCATGCGGGAAGCGCCTGGACGCTCAGTCCTGAAGCATTGCCAAATATGGAATTTGTTTACCTCCAAACTGCGAGGATGCAAGCGTATGGCTCCCTGCACTAATGTGGGATTGATAAGGCAGAGTGTGTGGAACAAAAAGGTAACATTTAACTCGGCTTTTTCTTCTCCATCTAGGTGTCTCATGGTAAAAAAAAAAAAAAAAACAATCACTATAGTCACAGGGATGGAGTCTATAATTGAACTCAGAGATGGAGGACTTCCCTAAACAAAGCTATCTGCTCATAGCCATAGCTGAGGGCCCAACCTCCAGCTGAAAAAGCAACGCTAAGCCACTAACATAGGTCACATCTGGGGATAAGAGGGCAGGAACTTGAGTTACTTGAAAGCAGAGAGACACTGCTGAGGCCTTTCTACCTCCATCTGTGGGCTTTAAGAAGGTCTACTTAACAGCACAGTGTTCCACACAAAATATTATGTTTGGAAACAATTTTCTAGAAAAAAAGGAGCAATTTCTCATATTAATGAAACTTACTAATCTCACTATGTAAATCATCAGTCAAAAACAACTGGCCTAACAGAATGGAGGAATGGCTTCCTGAAACCGCAGTATGCCATCAGCATCTGTGATGGAGGATGTGGCTGTCTGAAACAGCCTCACTGTGTGGAGCTCTCTTTCCGCCATGAACGTAAAACATGGGACAGCCCTAGTGACAGAAACCAGGATGGCCACTCTCATAATCAGCAGCCATCTCTCCAAGATTTTGTGTCTCCTTCTTAGACTATACTAAGGACTTATTTCTCTTAGGACTGGAGAGGACTTAGTTCTCTATAACTCCAGTTCCAGGGAATCCAACACCCTCATGGTGTGGGAAGTCCTATATATGTGTTGCTTTTATTGGTTAATGAATAAGGAAGCTGCTTTGGCCTGCAGCAGGGCAGAATAGAGCTAGGCAGGGAAAACTAAACTGAATGCTGGGAGAAAGAAGGCAGAGTCAGGGAATCCATGTAGTTGCCGAAGGAGACAGATGTTTGGGAATTTTACCGGTAAACCACAAGCCTTGTGGTAAAATATAAAATAATAGAAATGGGTTAATTTAAGATGTAAGAATTATTTAATAAGAATCTTAAGCTAATAGGCCAAGCAATTTTGCAATTAATATAGTTTCAGTGTGATTATTTCGGGTCTGGGCAGCTGGGAATGAGCAAGCAGTCTTGGACTACAGAATTGGTGCCAACATGGGAACTACATCCATATAAAACCTGAGAGAGCTTAAAAAGAAATTCTAGACACACACACACACACACACACACACACACACAAACAGAGTTTAGCTCAGCTTCTTGGTAACCACTTTTTTTTTTTCTGGATGGGCTCTGTTTGCTGGCAGTGAGCAGGGGTGCCACAGTTTCTTTGACTCAGCATAAGAAATGACAGCTTCCTGTTTCATGCTGACAGCATGAATTCTGGCTTTTTCAGGAGGCTGAACACTTGAATGGGGTTTGTGGGTAGTGTGCCACAAGTTACTTGGTAGCAGCATGGGACAACTGCTTTTCAGAGTTGAGGTAGTGAGCACAGTTCCCACCCAGTGGCCCCAGAGCTGGTGGTAAGTTACCTCTGCCATATTGAAAGTCTAAGAGAGGCAGAGTCAGCATCCAGGCCTGTCATAACCACACTGCTTACCATTTCAAAAGTGCTTCTGGTCAGAAAACTATTACAGACATGCAATGAAGACAAATTCAAGTGGAAAAGTCCTCTAGATGGGTCACAGTGTGTTTAAAAAAATGTATGTAGGCTTGGGAGAGAGAATAAAAAGAGTATAGAGAGTTATACAAAGAAGTAAATGATTTTTAAAAAAAATAAAATAAAGTCTTTAAAGAGACAGAGTACAGACAGTCATAGATTAAAGGAGTAAAGAAAAATAAGCCACATAAAGATGGAATATACACAGAGAGTCTGGATTATGCATATTACTGTGTTTTCTTTGAATTTTTTGACAGTGACAGAAATAAGTACAAAGACATTTCATTCTACATGCTGTTAAGCTAAACCAACATGTATATTTTAAAGGTATCTTGACTTCAAAATTTGGGTCTAAGGCTATGTTACTTTGGAAAAATGGTTTTGCTTTTGTTTCCACAGAAAATGAAAACCTGTGGATTCCTTCCAGACTAATGTAATTTTATGGACCAAGACCCTCCCCAAAAGGTCTCCATGAATGCCCAAATATTTTGCTCAACAAAAAGCAGTAAGCAATTTAGAGAGAACTGTGCCCAAATTCCTAAACATTGTTTATAAATGTTTGTTCACATTTAAAGGGGGATATGCTATAGAGATGAATACTTTGCATTGGTATGGATCTTGGTTTATTGATATAAATTAAAGGTCAGTTTTGTTATATGTGTATTTCTGCTCTTGATTAAGGTGTCCAGGGGATCTGACACCCTATTCTGTCTTCCATGGGCATTGCAGCCACATGCACAAATTCACAAACACACATACATATACTTAGTTCTTGAAGAATGTTGAACCCAGAGGCTCAGGCTAGTCACATTAGGCTGGAATCAGAGAAAGTGTTTGTGAAACTCATTTAAAAATGTAATGTATAATTAAGAAATACAGGTTAATAGGTAGTCATATGTAATAATCAAGCTTGTAGTCATGTTAGTTAGATTTTCTAGATGTACAGGGATATATTTCAGATGGATAGTTATTCTTCAAACCTTTCAAAGACTAACAGAATATGCCATTTAAAATGTTTTAAGAACTTAAAACTTTTCATGACAATGAGACACATCTGCTCCTGGCAGCACCAGCTACTTCAAGAGGCTGATGGGCATCAAAGGGGCTCTTTATGGAGTTTGCTGGCCATTTGGGTGAGAAACTGCTCTTGCCTGGACTACTTGATATTGTGCTGTATAAACTGGACATGCAGGACCCACAGAAAAATAACTGCTGAACTTTCCTAAATGTGAGACAGTCTTTCAGTGTTCCTGGTTCATGAAAGAGTCTGCCAAACATTCTACTGGATACAGAAGAAAGTAATTTGACAAACTGCCAATATAGGTAAAACTGTCTTTGAAATTTCTTGCTTCATGGAAAAGTCTGACAGATACTATGGGCCTGTAGGATGAAGATGGGTGTCCCAATGTTACAGAAGAACTTTGGGTGACTATCCAGGCAGTAAGATGTCTCTATCATTTCTAGAGTTTTGGAAGTTGCTTACAATGCACTTCCTGTTAACTTAGGTAATATTATATCCTTCTGGAGTCTTTGACGGAGTTGAAGAATAGTTATAATTTTCTTTAGTTATGATAAAAGATAAAGTAGATATAAATATTATAGCTGTAAGTATGGCTTGATACCTGTTATATGTAATTCTACTATGTTAAAGTTAAAAGCTTGGTTTTCATTTAGACAGAAAAGGGAAAATGGTGTGGGAAGTCCTGCTATACACTGGACAGAGATTGCCTAACCTCATACGAGGGGCATTCTTCATGCTGAAGCAAACGAACCCCAACATGACAGAATCCTGCTGGCTTTGCTTAGCATCAGGACCTCCTTATTATGAAGGAATTGCAGTATCTAGGGCTTTTAACAACACCACCAGTCATGAGGCTTGTGTTTGGGGGACTAATCATAGGCTGACTCTTACTGAGGTTACAGGTGTAGGGACATGCCTGGGAAAGCCACCGGCTGCCTACAAACATTTGTGTAATGAGACTCTTAAGAGCCCTAAGACTCCTGACACCAGGTACTTGGTTCCCGGTTTAGATAAATGGTGGGCTTGTAGTACAGGCCTGACACCTTGTGTATCGACATCGGTTTTTAATGACACCAAAGATTACTGTGTGCTTGTACAACTGGTACCTAGAGTCTTTTATCTTCCAGCTAACACACTTGAAGATGAGTTTGACAAGTGCCCAACTTGCTTTCAACGAGAACCTATTTCTCTGACACTAGCAGTAATCCTGGGCCTCGGGGTAGCTGCTGGTATTGGGACAGGTACCACTGCCCTAATACAGGCCCCTCAGTACTTTAATGAATTGAGAATAGCCATGGATGAAGATTTGAGGGCTCTAGAACAATCTATTTCCAAACTCGAAGAGTCATTGACTTCCCTCTCAGAAGTGGTCTTACAGAATAGAAAGGGATTAGATTTGTTATTCTTAAAAGACCGAGGATTATGCACTGCTCTCAGAGAAGAATGTTGTTTCTATGTGGACCATTCAGGAGTAATTAAAGACTCTATGAGTAAACTTAGAGAAAGGTTAGACAAAAGACAAAGAGACAGAGAAGCGCATCAGGGATGGTTTGAGAGCTGGTTTAATAGATCTCCTTGGAAGACTACTCTGACATCTTCCCTTATGGGACCATTACTAATTTTGCTTCTGCTACTGATTATAGGTCCATGTATATTAAATAAACTAATTACCTTCATTAGAGAAAGAATAAGTGATGTTCAGATTTTGATGTTATGCCACCAATATAGCACTTTACAAGGTCAAGAAGATATTGAAATCTAGTTCTATGATTAGAACTAGGTACTAGAAGAAGTGAGGAGATGAAAGACCCGGATAAGTCCAGACCCCTCTAGCAAAAAGAATAGAGCCAAAAATCTAGCAGGAAGAGAAGAAACAAAAATCTAGGTTAGCCGGTTCAGTGACTCTATTCCAGGAACTAGCTGACCATAAAGTTAGATTATAATCTTGAGAATAATCTTGAGAAACAGGGAGCTACCCCCTTGTGAAATCACTGGTATTTTTGGAATTTTCCAATGACGCCCTCCCTACCCCCTTTGGGTTGTGGTTTCTTCCCCTAAATACCCTCTCTCCCAGCTACTCAAGGTCGAACTCCTCTACCCCTGTGTGGAAAATGAGTTTCGGCCCCAGCTGGTTCCTGTCAATAAACCTCGTGTGATTGCAGTAAGGACGGTCTCTCGTGAGTTCCTGGGAGGTGGTGTTATCCCGAGACTTGAGTAAGAGTCTCCCCGCTCCAGGGGGTCTTTCAAACCCAGAGGCTCAGGCTAGTCACATTAGGTTGGAACCAGAGAAAGTGACTATAGAGAGAACATCAGTAGTTGAAGGCCAACCTTGGCTACACATAGAGTTTGATGATATCCTAGGCTACATAAGGATCAAAAAAGCAAAAGTAAAAAATAAAAATAAATTACAAAGAATTTGGGTGTTGCTGATAAGTTTATATTTATTTAATCAGCATTGTCTGGTCCCAGACATTTGATGCTTCTCAAATGTATTTACACTTTAAATTCAAAGTTAAGCCCTGGCAAAACTAAGTAAAACTTGAACTTCTCAAGACTCAAGTCCAGAGTACCTAAAAAGTTTTAAATCTGTACATGACCCAAAGCTGATGTTTTCACATATGGTTCTAGAAACCATGCCACCAAAGAAGACAGTGATGTTTTTCTTCTGATGGTTAATTCTGCTCTTGTTGAAGGTTTCTATTTAATCACAAATCATATTTAATAACTTGTGACTTTGAACAGATGGCTTCAAGATTATACCACATTGGAATGCAAGACTGCAGCCAATGTATTTGGCCTCTTCATTCTGAAACATTTTTCACTGATCAAATGAGATAACCACTCATCAAATAACACAGACACATTTACCCTCACTTATCCAATTAGAGTGTTCAGCCAAAGGTCCTTGAAAAACTCACAGTATTTACTGAAAAAAGAAGAGGCCAGATGAATGACAGTAATTAAATACAAACTTTTGAGTCAGTGAGACCTGAGTGTCCTGGGTCTTGTCCCTAGTCATGTTATCTTGAGTCTCTCTCTGTAACATGAGATAATAATATGAAATTGTGAGGACTATTGATGAAATATATAAGGAGCTGGCACATAAGTCAAGGAGCCACTTGATACATAGCGTGTGGCCACTGAGCTACTACTGCAATAGATTCTCCAAGTTCCCTTTACTGAGTTAAAAGTCTGGGTTTGACTGGTTTGGTTTTTGTAATGCAGCCCAGAATACATTTGAACTTGTTATGTTCTGAAGCTGGCTTTAAATTTTCTGATCCCTCCTGCCTTTGCTTCCCCTTGTGTGACCGGTGTGCTGGCCTCAAAAGTCAAGATGAAAGTCAAAAGTCAAAAGTCAAGATGAAAAGTGGCAATGGATGTTCTAGGGTGTGGATAAAAATCATGAAAGCACCAGTGGGACGATGACCAGTCTTGGTCACCTGCATGTATGCAATGAGTGTGGTAGGTCAAAAGCGCAGATAAACACATGTATGTCATTCACAACATCAGAATTTATTAGCAATGAATTCATAAGCTGCATTGGTTTTGTTGACTATGACTAACCAGGTAATCCTGATTTCCCTTGATACTGTGGTCACTAGCAAACACAATTTTTTTATTCCAATCCTAATTGCTATTATTAACTCTCAGTTCACATGGTATATGTCACACAATGTCTACAAAAGGTAAAAAGAGACTACAAAGAGAACTGACTATATGGCTATGTGTGTTAAGGAGCCTGCTGAGGGCTTACAACTGTCTGCAACTTTAGTTCCAGGGGATCTGACACCTTTACACCAAAGCACATAAAAGAAATTTAAATAAATTTTTTAGAAAAGAAATTTTTAAGGAAAAAAGGAGGCTGCTGCCAAGCTGATGACCAGAGTTCAATTCCTAGGATCCACATGATAGAAGGAGAGAATAGACTCACACATTCATTCTCTGAACTCTGTGTGCATTCTGCAGCTTGCTGTTGTATACTAAAGTCCTACAAGATAAAACTTTCCGTCTTACGGGATGTTCCAAAGAGAGGGAAAACATTACATCCTAAAGGAAACTCATTAAAACTCAGGAAATTAAAACAAGCAAACAAACTCAAGGCCTCAAGAAATCCCTGGAATCAACCAGATGAACCAGGCCCTTTCTTCCCCCAAAGTTACTAACTCATAAAAAAATTGTTGAAAGAGAATTGCAGCTTGGAAGAAGCAGCTCAGCCAAGCTGCCTCCATAGGGCTCAGAACAAACCAGCTACCTGGAAGGGAATGTTAATCCCACCGATTGAGAATAAGACTACTACCATGATTGAAAACTAAATTTGAAGCAAGTATAAATTAAATACTGGCCAGGAGGATGGGCTCTGGCTAGGACCATCTCTAATTTCACAGAAAACATGGCCCCAAATCACATTTTGCAAGGGCTTAAGGAGGAAAACCCATAATTCATTGCACTTCCTATCAGGTCCAATCAGGGGCAAGCATAACCCTGATGTATTTCCTGCCTACATACCTTCCACCCACATGAGATCAAGCACATCAGGTGCAGATGGGTCAAACAAACTTGTTTAGGGGAGTGAAAACATGTGACTTTCTATCTCCTATAAACAATAGCCTCCAGAATTTCAGGGACTATCTGTCCTTGGGTAAGGGCTTACAGATCAAAGACAAACAACTGTTTCATGGATCTTTAACGCATAGTAATTAAAACTTAAGATGTAACTTTGGCTCTCCCATTCCCCCCTTGAATTGTATCATGAGTCAAATCCTTGACTCTGTGATGGATATCTAATAACTAATAGATTCTAATAGTACCCAAACAGGAATTATCATTTAGTTAAAACATCAATGATGTAAGAGCCAACAGTGATTAGCAGAAGTCCAAGGGCCAAAGGTTCCATGATGGTTGACATCAGAGTTATTATCTAGAAGGAAATGAGAATAGTGGCCAGTTATTTACTTCATCTTAAGTCATCAGAATTTTTTTAGTATAGCAAGATTATTTTTAATGATTCCTGAATGGTTTATATAGAAACAATGATTTTCTCTTAAAATTATACAACAACATCTCTGTTTTATACAGAGCAGGTTGAGTGCCCTATCATAGCCCATAGAACTATTTCAGCTAATGAATCTACTTGTTGACAAATTTGGGTCTATTTGGTTTTGACAGGTTCCTTTCCTGGTATGCCAATGGGCACTATAAGTAGATTTTTTGTTCCCTATGCTAGAGAGTTTCCTTTTGATGTAACATTCTAGACTCTTGGGGGGACAGGGCTGATGTACTCTCTTCTGTAACTACTTCCTGCCAAAACTAGGACATTGTTGTCAGGGTCCAGGAAGGTTGGAATGCTAGTCAAAGGCAAGGAGGAAATTCAAGCAATGGGGCATTCATCAGAAGCATCTGGTTTGCTGATCCAGCTAAAGAGACAGGGAACATTCACATAGGGTAGACTGGTCCACATCAGCTTTCAGCAAGTTCGGGACTTGCAGTCATTTGCAGTGGGTTATAGTAGCAACTGATGCTTAGATGTGTCTGTCAGCCAAGTGGAAATCTGCTGAGACAGATATAGACTAGGGACAAAAGTTAAAATTTAGGAACTTTGTGGGCCCATATTTCATACAAGATATTTACAGGCAGGCATCCTGGCCATGCTTAATTTCCAGGGCAGCTGCAGAAGCTGCCACAAGCTAGCCACATGACAAAGGCCAGGAGGTATGGCTCCTTCCACTTTATTATGATGTAGATCGCCTGGGAAGACGTGTTGATTCCAAAGCTGGTGAATTAAGTTGCAGGTGTTTTTGATAGGCCCGTGTCCCCTGGAAAAGGAATATTAATGAGTATTCCACCTTGGTTTATGGGGGGTGGGCGGGATAAGAGGTGTTTTGTATAATAAACGCGGGTAGATCTTCAGAATGGATGAAGCCTGAGATGCCCTTCCAAGATGACTGTGTGAACTGTGTCTAGTTATTCCACGTGCCTCTGTACCAATACACTTAGGATAAAATAATAGTTTCTATGTTGGGGCCACGGACCCCGACAGAACTTAAAGGAAAATATTACATTTGGAACTTTCAGGCCCATAGCCCTAGTAATTGGGGAAGGAGAGGAGTCCCAAGATCAGGAGAGAGAGAAATGCCATCCTCAGGAATAGACAAGTGGGAAAACTTAGTTTGTACTTATCTGGAGTCCTTTTGACCTATGAGAGGAGGATCCAAGTCTTATGACTCCCTAGATTCTCTGAAGCTTGCATGATTTTTTCAGTTTACAAAAAGACATAAAAGTTTTAGACATGTTAGCATTACCAATCTATACTGAAATCTACATTGTAGAAAGAGCAAGTAACAGGTGTCTGTAAAACAGATAGAGTAGACTCACACCTTTGAGACCTAGCAAAAGCCATAGATTTGAATGCTTTTAACATGAACATTTTTAGCATGAATATTTTTTCTTCTGTCCAGAGAGCTAGATATAGATTGGACAGACATGTCTTTAACCTGATGGGAAGCACCTTTAAGTCTATATTTAGAAGACAACCAAAACAAATCTAAAATCTTGAGCTTGTGACTGAACAGTAAGTCATCAGTGCTCTACCAGCTTATCAGAAATCTATTGATCAATGTTAAAACTCTGAACTTTTGAAATATTAGTGTAACAAGAGCATGGAAGGGGAAAGGAATCTAAAACATTTCACTTACTTTAATCATTTATTTATAGCTTTACAACTTGCATTTATACTTCTTAAATCATTTCTGAGACCTTCAGAATGTATTTAAGCATTCACATCCTTTATATATCTTAGTCCCTCAGAACTTACATAGACTTTCATATCTTAGAACATTTTCTTTTCTTTCCATCTAATAATTTACCAGAGATGCAAGTAGTTATTACTGAAAACAATCATTCAAATCATTTTCCTTCAGCGAAATGTTATATGTGAAGTCATTTTCTCTTTTAGTATGAAGCCTGTTAGCAAGGCAAACCTGTCTGCCTTTTCTCTATAGGAGACCTAGTAGCTCTAGAAAAGGCCAGGCTTGATTTTTACATATGAAACAAGCTAACAAACTGGCTGCAGCCTAGAGAAGAACCTGGCGGCCTGCTGCTGGCTAACCTGACAAAGTTAGAGTTAGTCTAGCATCAATGCATCAGAGAGCTGAAAAGGATAAATTATAATGGAAAGTATAATCCAAATGGCCTATATCAATTAAGATGACAGAGACTAGACCATTACCTAGATGGTCATGCCAGGCTCCTGTGGTCTCCATAGCATTAGAGGCAGAGGTACCAGGCAGGACAACATCAATCTTCAGCCACCAGGCCCAAAAGGTGAGAGGTTTTCTTTTGGAGGAGGAACATGGTTGGGAGTGGGGGATTAACCTTACTTTGTCTAGGCAAAGTGGGGCAATCAACTCTCCAGTGTTTTGCCTGTCCAAAATTTGGGCCAGGTCTTGGCAGCAGGCGCAGCCAAGTGGGTCATGTGACCACAATCCACGTAGAGTCATTGTGTTGCCCTGTCATCTTCTTTGGAGACCTTGGGATAACTGCTAGGAGCTAGGGATCTCTATCATAATATTTTTCCATTAAACATTTTAAATGCAATATTCATCAGATCTCTGAAAAGTTTGAGAACCATTATCTATTAAGTATATCTGAGCTAAGCAAACAGGCTTAACCTTGAAAACACATCTAGGCTGAATTGAGCTTTTCCTATAATTAGTCCCATTAATACTTAGCATGACTACAAGTACAGTTCTGAACACATTAAAGAATTTGATCACTTATAAGGTGTCTGACCATTAATTAATATTTCTTAATTATCCTTAGCAGTTTGCAATAACTTGCTAGCTTTCATAAGACTAGGTCTTACAGGGGTAGGGCTTGTGAGCAGGGACTGAGGGAGCCCAAAGGCTAGTATTGCCCTTGACAAATTAATAGGCACCACAGTCAGAAGCGAATGGAAGGGCCACATGTTCTTTTCCCCAGCGATGAGAAGAATGACTCCCTTTTTAGCAAGCAGGAACTTTCTTCAAACTCCTGAGGGAATGGGGGCTTTTGTCTAAATGTCTGTCCTTGGGAAAAGGACTTTGTAGCTTTATCACTATGTTAAGTTTGAGCCTTAAAAACAACAATTTCTCAATTCAAGCCTCTCTTAGTATCAAAATAAAAACTTTTAACTTATAAACATAGTTCATAGAGACATATATAACAGATTCTTATATGACTCCGTTTATCAAAATGTCTTTCTATTTTTATTTCTTAAAGAGTGTTTCTACACTCTTTTTTTTTTAAGATTTATTTATGAGTGCTGTATCTGTATTTCTACCTTTATGCCAGACGAGGGCATCAGATCCCACTATAGATGGTTGCGAGCCTCCATGCGGTTGCTGGGAATCGAACTCAGGTCCTCTAGAAGAGCAGTCAGTGCTCCTAACCACTGAGCCATCTCTCCAGCCCCTATCAAAATGTCTTAAGCTTAACAAAGTTAGCAAAGGTAAGGAGGAGAGACACATATTACTAAGCATGACTAGACCTTCACAGAGGCATTCTCTGAGCCAGTGGTTCTCAACTTTCCCAATGCTTTGGCCCTTCAATACAGTTCCCATGTTGTGGTGACCCCCCCAACCACAAAATCATTCTCATTGATATTTTACACTACAATTTTGTCACTGTTATGAATCTCTTATGTTTTTGGTTATGAGTCTAGCCTTCAATGGCTGAGCCATCTCTCCAGTCCAATTATTATGAATCTCAATACAAACATCCAACAGGCAACAGGCAGGTGGTCCTAAATTACTTCTGTAAAAAGGTCTTTCAACTCCTAAAGGGTCAAAACTTATAATTTGAGAAACTGTTCCAAGTTCTTTGCCAGACTGCTTAGGTCATGTCTTGCTGCATCATAAGATAGGAACATCCCAATTTCTGGAGTTTAGTATTTGGTGCTCATAGCTATGACCTTAATTTTTAAACTTTTATTTATTTTTTAAGTTTAAACATTAATGTATAAAACATTTTATTAACTTAAAATGTCCAATATCCTTATAAATTTAAATATTTTTAAAATTTTTCCTTATAAAATGTTGAGGTTTTTTAATTTAAATTTTCTGTCAACCTTCAAAATTTCCTCTTAAAAAAAGTTTAAAGTCTCTCAACTGTGTCCTCCTGCAAATATCAAACTAAAGTACCTTTTTTATTTCAAGAGGGAAGATATAAGTCACAGACACAATCTGAATAAGACAAAACCAAGCTCCAACAGTGTGAACAATTCAAAGTCCATTATGAATGAATCCTATTCGGTCACAATCCTTTGGGTTTTCTTGAGGCACTTGGATCATCTTTTTTTGGCCCCACACTTGGCAGCATAAACATAGCCTGCCTTCTGACCCCACCCTGCTCCAGTTCATCGTGACCGTTGTTTCTGGTGACTGTCACATGGCACCAGCATTTCCAAAGCTGGGCCCTCTTTAAGAACGCCAGCCCTAACACACATTGCCAGGCCTCTGTTGTTCCCCATGATCCCTTCATATCTTTCTTCCTTTTTTCTTTTTTTCCCCTTTGGTCAGGGTTTCTCTGTATAACAATCCTGGCTGTCCGGGAACTTGCTCTGTAGACCAGGCTGGCTTCAAAATCACTGAGATACACCTGCCTCTGCCCTTGAATGCTGGGATTAAAGACATGTGCCACCACCCAGCTATCCCTTCATATCTTAAAACCAATATCACTTGGGTGACTTCCATTGTTACAAAGTTTAGCTGCCAGTACAAAATAAATTCTTGAATATGAATGCATGTGCAGCTTTAATAACTTATTAAACAAGTATTGTTTTTAAATTCTATCTTTCGTAAACTTTGATTTTAGGACAGGATGGGAATTATCATACAAAATTTCACTCTAATCTGTAGATGGAAGTTTCTGTCCTGCCTGGTCCCACAGCCATTCAGTCCCATAGAAACACACAGAGGCTTATATTAATTATAAACTGTTTGGCCTGTTAGCTCAGGCTTATATTAACTAGCTCTTACAACTTAAATTAACCCATAATTCTTATCTGTGTTTAGCCATGTGGCTTGGTACCTTTTCTCAGTGCAGCATTCTCATCTTGCTACCTCTGCGTCTGACTGGAGACTGACTCTGCCTTCCTCTTCCCAGAATTCTCTTCATCTCATCACACCACTTACATTTCCTACCTGATACTGGTCAATCAGTGTTTTATTAAATCAATATGAGTTACAAATCTTTACAGTGTGCAAAGGCATCATCCCACAGTACTAATATGAAATATTTAGAGACCCATTGCTGCCTCCTTGGTAGACCCATTCACTTACCTTTAATCAAGATGGTGGTGAAGTCACGTGATATCAGTCTCCTCCAACCATAGCAAAGTAGGTTGCCAGCCATGTGGCTGCCCAAAATTGAAGTCACATAACATCCACCCTCTCCAACCCTATCAAAGATTACTGCCAGATACATGGCTGCCTAAAGATGGGGCAAACTACATGTTGCTTATTTCCCAAAATGGAATCATGCCATATATTCCTTTAAGATTACCTATGCATACATTTTAAACTATCAACTCTCAGTTTTAACTTTTTTCATAGATTTTACAGATTTTTAACCATATCCAACAAAATAAACTTATAAATCTTGAAGTACAGAATGTTCACATAAACCAAGTCTAATTTTTCTGGCTGTTCTGCTTTGCTTTCTCTTCCCTGTCACTGTGACTGACAAAGAACATAAAGGAAACTTTATTTGGGTCTAGAGAAGGGAGAGCCATAACCCAACTCTAGAGCCAGCTTTCCAGTAAAATAGAACAGCATAAAACAACATTAAAGCTATCCACACCCAAAAAGACATCCAAACTCCTGTTAACTTGAATCCAATGACCAGAGAGCTCAGAAATACATTCTGAGCCCTGGCCATAAAAGCAGCTATGACTGTAGCAGTGACTTCTGGCTGGCAGACACAAAGACAGCAAAGATATTGAACACATTTTGTCTCAGCTCCATGCTTACAACAAAACTTTTGGACACACCAGAAAACTCAGACAAAACTTTTCAACAAGACAAAAATGCAACAAAACTCACAGAAACACCAGAAAACAGAGAGCAAAACTTTCCGCAGGAAACAAACAAAATCTTTTCAAACAGAACCAGATGGGGGTGACTTCTCACTAATGCCCTGCACGGGAGAAGAGCGAGGTCCCACCGAATCCCCTCAACTTCCCGCAGAACAGAACTAGACTCTCATTCACTAGAGAATCTTCATAGATGTTTGCTGCTTTTCTTGGCATGGCAGTTCACTCCAATAGTCCACAAACTGAAGGCAACGCTGGAGCCTTGGAACATCTCAAGGAGTGTGCCTCCTGAAGTGGACCCTCAGTCCTGGAGTTTCAGAGGGAAGGTCCAGTTTTACAATTTGGGTAGGTGGTCTGTATCTTGCTGAAAATGTTAATCCCACCAATCGAGAGTAATGCTGCTATCACAATTTTAAACCAAACTTGAAGCAATTTTTAATTAAATACTGGCCAGGAAGATTGGCTCTGGCCAGGTCCATCTCTAGTTTTCCAGAAAACATGGCCCCAAATCACATTTTGCAAGGGCTTAAGAAGGAAAACCCAGGGCTGGAGAGATGGCTCAGTGGTTAAGAGCATTGCCTGCTCTTCCAAAGGTCCTGAGTTCAATTCCTGGCAACCACATGGTGGCTCACAACCATCTGTAATGAGGTCTGGTGCCCTCTTTTGGCCTGCAGACACACACACAGACAGAATAGTGTATACATAATAAATAAATAAATAAATAAATAAATAAATAAATAAATAAATAAATAAATAAATAAATGAGAAAATCTATATTAAAAAAAAAGGAAAACCCATAATTCATTGCATTTCCCATCAGGTCCAATCAGGGGCAAGCATACATGCTGACATATTTCCTGCCTACGTACCCCCATGTGATCAAGCACATCTCATGTAAATGGGTCAAACAAAGTGTTTGGGGGACTAGAAAGCATGTGAGTTGTTATCTATCATAAACAATAGTCTCCAGCATTTCAGAAACTATCTGTTTTTGGACAAGGGGCTTGCAGAGCAGAGCCATTTTGTTTCATGGATCTAGAAGGTATAGTAATTAAAACTTAAAATGATACTTTGATTCTCAGAAGAGGAAGCAGCTGAGTTCCTGGCTGAGCCACAGTCCAGCTAAGCTATCTAAAGGGCACTGTTCTCTGACCAGTTCAGCTCCTACAAGTCAAACAGTGAATGCACTCCAGGGTTCCTCTTTCATGAGCTCTCTCTGGTTTGGGGGTTCACTGTTGCTGATGCAGCTTCATTGAGTCATTCTTGCTTCTACAAGCAACCTCTCACCCATATTCCCATAAGTAACCCCAATAAAACTCTTGGTCCACCAAGTTGAACTGTGTGATGTCCTTACTTTGGTCTGTGCTTGGTTGGTTCCCTATCTGGGATGAGTTGACATTTGTTCGTGTCTTCCAAAGAATAGTGTCCCACAATACACACACACACACACACACAAATAAATAAATAAATAAATAAATACATGCAATTTGTTGTTGTTAGTGTTCAAAGAGGCCTCAGTGGAGGCAGAGGCAGAGTTGATCCATGGACACAAAGAGAGTCACTGAAGGTAGGTAGTTAGGTAAGATATTAAATAGAACCCAGTTGGATTGCTGCTGGAGACCAGCAAGTTTCTGGTTCAAAGTAACTTGCTTTTGTGTGTATAATGGTGCCCAACTGCCAGCTTGTTGTTGCGGTCCCTGCAAATGCTGTGGCTGTCAGAGTGACAAATGGCAAGAGTTAAAAAGGAAATCCATTCAACGCAACTCAGAGGCTGCTGTGACTCAGACTCTTGGAGTCTGACAACAGCAGTTTACTGTGGACAAATTAAAATACAGAACAACTCTGGAAAAAAGTTTCCTGGTAACATTATCTCAATCCCTTGTGCACAATAAAATTTAAGGCACCACCACATCAAAACTCTTTTACAAAGTCGTGTGATCTACACCATGAATGGGTTTTATAGCTTAAGGGCCCAGGATTTTGTGTGGTCTCAGTCATCCAGATAACTCAGAAGTCACCAGGCTATAAAGTACATGCAACAGCTCCACTGAGGATGGGTTCTATTGATTGAGAAACAAATCTAAAGATAAAAGTCTAAGAAAGGAAAGTCTGGGACGAACATAATAGTCTGGGGGATTCATGTGTGGCCTGACCCTACAGATGGCGTAACTCACCAGGCTATTAACAACATCCACTCTCAGCCTTCTGGGCGGAAGGCAGGTATACATGCCCCTTCTGTTGAAGAGACAAGCCTTCGTGCTTAGCACCACTGGTTTCCCCAGTACTCATCTGTGAGCACAAAGACCTTGTGCCCTCTACAACCTCTACAGTTTGTAAAATGGAGTCACCTGGGCAAAGCACAGCTGAAACCAGTGACTGATTCAATACGGAGTGCCTTAGAGCAGGGTGCAAAACCTGTTCCGGTCAGGCTTCATTACGTTTTATCTGTTCTTTTAGTAGTGCATTTACATGACTCAACATTCAAAAATACTAAAAAAAAATAGTAAAATACGAACACTAAAAGGAGCCCCTCTCAGCCCCATACAACATACACATTTCTATTCCGCACAGGGCAAACAAGGAGCACACTACGATGAGTCCTTTCAGAGATACTTTACACACCATCCTATACACTATGCTTTCACTATGAATGTAACACACCTTATATATCATTTTACACCAAAATGGCCGCAGTATTCCATATTTTATTTAACCAGTCCCTTTTTATACTTTATTTAACCTGTCCCTTTCTATACTTTATTTAATCTGCCCCTTATTAATACAAAATTGTGCCATCAGTGGTGGCACAAGCCTTTAATCCCAGCACTTAGGAGGCAGAGGTAGGCAGATCTCTGAGAGTTCGAGGCCAGCCTGGTCTACAGAGTGAGTTTCAGGACAGCCAAGGCTGTACAGGAAAACCCTATCTCACAAAAAAGAAAAAAAAAGGAAAAAGAAGAAAGAGAAAGAAAAAGAAAATTAAAAAAAACACTGATGGTATGGTAGTTTGAACGAGAATGGCCCCTTAAACTCAAGTATTTGAATGCTTGGTCCCCAGTTGATAGACTATTTGGGATTAGGAGGCATGGCCTTGTCACTGAAGTTGGGCTTTGAGGTTTCAAAAGTCCACACCGAGATCAGCCTTTCCTTCTATCCCTCCCTCCCTCCCTCCCTTCCTCCCTCCCTCTCTCTTTCCCTCCCTCCCTCTCTCTCTTCCCCTCCCTCTCTCTCTCTTCCCCTCTCTCTCTCTCTCTGCCTGCTGCCCATAGATAACGTGTAAGCTCTCAGCCACTGCTCCAGGGTCATGCATGCCTACTGCCAGCTCCTTGCCGTGATGATAATAGACTAGCCCTCTCAAACTGTAAGTGAGACCCTAATTAAATGCTTTCTTTTATAAGTTGCCTTGGTCATGGTGTCTCTTCACAGCAATAGAAAATTAACTGAGACATGGGGCTAGCAAGATGATTCAGTGGATAAAGGCACTTGCTGCCAAGCCTGGTGCTCCAGCTTGCTCTTCTATTGCTGTAATAAAACACTGACCAACACCTACCTGAGGGAGGGAAAGTGTCTATTTGACTTACTGTTTACAGTTTGTCATCTAAGGAAGCCAAGACAGGAAGTCAGGGCAGGAATTGAAGTGGAGACCACAAAGGACTGCCCCCTAACTCACTCATTTGTCTATCTTTCTAGAGATGGTTCTACCCACAGTGGGCATCAATTAACAATTAAGAAAACGCTCATAGACATGGACCAATCTGATGAAAACAATTCTTCAGTTGAGGTTCCCTCTTCCAAATTGTATCAGGTTGACAGCAACCAAGTTAGTCATCACACCTGAATACCCTGAGTTTGAACTTCAGAACGCACCTGGTGGAAGGAGAGACAACCCCTGTGGACTGTCCTCTGACCCACACATGCACCATAGCATATTCCTCACATAAAAAACAACTAAATATTAAAATTTTTATTGTAATGTTTTTCCATTACAAATAATATTACAACAAAATTCCCTCACGTATACATCATGGTGTGTGTGTGTGTGTGTGTGTGTGTGTGTGTGCGTGCTGTACTTATCTATAGGATGAAATCTGTATGTGTGTGGAATAAACGCTAAGAAAAAAACCTGCCAGGTTAAAGAGTATGTTTTTCTGGTGATTCATAAATTCTTCTCAATAGAGGTTTAAACCATTTTATTTTCTAATAAATAGTATATCTGAACATTCTTTTTTAAAAGATTTTTGAGGACTAATAAGGACCGAAGCACAATTTTCCCTAAACCATCCAGGGGTCCCTGGAAGTTCATGTCAGTTTTGTAGTGGTAAGCTCTATACAGGAGACCTCGGAGACGTGTCTTTGGGTCTCCATGGCAACACTTACCTACTTAGAAGCCTCAAATTATTGTTCCTAGGTTACAAGAGTAAAATCTCAGGATTAAAACATTCTTCCCACTCCATGTTTTAAATAGGAAAGAGATCAGAAGACGCCGTGTAGGAACACAGTGGTACCCATTCTGCTGCAGGTGTTTTAGGGTCGCCCAACTTAGGCATTACTGTGTGTTTGAGGTTTGTTTTCTGGTGTCTGAGGCTGCCTTCAGTTAGTCCCTTTGTCATAGAGACTAGTTTGTTTTCCTTCTCGGAAAAATACACAGAAGGTGTAGGGAGGAGATGAGGGTTGTGAGTTTGCCTTTAATCATTAGCCTGTTCCTTAAGCACAGAACTTGGTTTCTGGCATGGCACTTTGTACCTTAGGTGTGTTTTTAGTTTATTTTACAGCTAATTGGAATTATAAAAACCTGTGCTATTTACAGGGATTCCCCTATCTCTACCTCAGTGCTCCCCATGAGACACAGGGATTACAGACATTATGGAGGAAAAAGCTTACGATTACACATGGAGAAGAAGCACAATGGTCACAGAAGGAAAATAGCACAGCTAGAAGCTGACTTGGGGTTTCTCTTGCTGCAGTGAACCACCATGGCCAAATAGCAAGCTGGGAGCAAAGAGTTGATTCAGTTTACACTTCCACATTGCTGGTCATCGCCAAAGGAAGTCAGGACAGGAACTCAAACAGGACAGAAACCTGGAGGCAGGAGCTCATGCAGAGGTCATGGAGGGGTGCCGCTTACTGACTTCCTTCAGATGGCTTGCTCAGCCTGCTTTCTTATAGAGCCCAGGACCACCAGCTCAGGTATAGCACCACGCTGTCCCATTGATCTCTGACTGAGAAAATGCTTTCTAGCTGGATCTTTTGGAGGCATTTTCTCAACTGAGGCTCCTTCCTCTCTGACTCTAGTGCATGTCAAGTTGACATGAAACCAGACAGTACATGTAGCACCATCAATAAAAACCCAGAGACAGATATTGGGGTTCAACCTGAAGGTCAGAAAAGCAAAACAGCCAGTCACGGGTTCTTACCTCTACCTCAGTCTGAAACGGCGATCCTGCCTCCAGGAATCCTCAGAATGAGACTGTGCATGAGAGCTGTCTCCTCCCATCTTATATTCCTCTCTAGGACTGGATTAAAGGCATGCACCACGACTGTCCAGTTTCTAAGGCAAACTAGTGTGGCTACTGGGATTAAAAGTGTGTGTCACCACTGCCTGGTCTGTAAGGCTGACCAGTGGGGCTGTTTTACTCTCTGATCTTCAGGCAGTCTTTATTAAAATGCAAATGAAATATCACTACAGGCACATAAGCACCAATGTTTGTCAGCTAGTGTTGAAGCTGAAGTTCTGGAAGTTTAACAAGATCCAAGATCTGAAAGGACGGTTTAGTATTCCTCTCCTTCTTCCTCACCCTCTCCTTCAACAGAATCCACACCAGCTACTTCATCATCCTCTGGGGCAGCCATATCCTCACAGGCCTCAGAGAACTCCCCTTCCTCCATTCCTTCACCCACATACAGTGTATAAAGGCACACCTGGCATATATCAGGTCAAACTCGTGATGTAGACAAGCCCAGGCCTCAGTAATGGTTGTGGTCTTGCTCAGCGTGCAACAGCTCTCTGGATCTTGGCCAGGTCTCCACCAAGCACCACGGTGGGAGACTGGTAACTAATGACAACCTTGAAGCCAATGGGCACCAGGTCACTAACTGGATGTTGTGCTTGATCTAGATGATGGCAATGCATCATTGACATCTTTAGGAACTGGTGTGGGAGGTCCTTCTGTCTATGTGTTGCTTTTATTGCCTAATGAATAAAGAAACTATCTTGGCCTGTGATAGGGCAAAAGAACAGAGCTAGGTGGGGAAAACTAAAGTGAATACCAGAAGGAAGGAGGTAGGGTGGAGTGAGATAGACACCATGTAGCCCTGCTGGAGACAGATGCCAGAACTTTAGCTGGTAAGCCACAGCCACGTGGTGATACACAGATAATAGAAATGGGTTAAATTCATATGTGAGAGTTAGCCAATAAGAAGCTAGAGCTAATGGGCCAAGCAGTGATTTAATTAATGCAGTTTCTGTGTGATTATTTTGGGTCTAAGCTAGCCAGGTGGCTGGGAACCAACAAGCAGCTCTCTCCTCCTACAAGGAACCACATACAAGAGGCAGCCAGCCATGTACCATGGCGGGGTGACATTTCCACCATCTGGTTGGCTGGCTCAAAGCAGACATTGGTGATCTCTGCTACAGAAAGCTGCGTATGGCAGGCTTTCTCAGCAGAGATGACAGGGGCATATGTGGCCAGAGGCTGGTCTGGAATTCAGTCAGGTATACACTCAGGGCCCCCTCAACTCTGAGGGAAGCAGTGGTGGAAGACACACTCTGACTAATAAGGCAGCTAAGGTCGATGTAGGCTGGGTGCTCAATGCCAGGACTTCTGCAGTGGTTGCCATAGATGGCCTCATTGTCTACCATAAGGGCACAATCGGAGTGCTTCAGGGCCATATAGGTGATGAGGATGAAATTGCAGGTCTCAACCATAGCAGTGGAAACCTGAAGTCTTAATAAATAGAAAACTCCAGCTTGGACTTCTTTCCATAATCAACAGAGAGCCACTCTATCAGCAAGGAGCCAGTTCCCCCACCATAGCTGTAGAAAACCAAGAAGCCCTGAAGACCCATGTACTGGCCAGCCAGCTTGCGAATTAGGTCCAAGACAAGGTCAATGATCTCCTTGCCAATGGTGTGGTGACCCTGGGCAGAGTTATTGGCAACATCTTCCTTGCCTGTGATAAGCTACTCAGGGTGAAAGAGCTGGCGGTAGGTACCAATGCGAACTCATCAATAACTGTGGGTTCCAGTCTTATGAACACTGCTCAGGGCATGTGCTTGCCAAAGCCTGTCTCTCTGAAGAAGGTGTTGAAGGAGTTCTCTCCTCCCTTGCGGTCTTGTCACTTGGCATCTGGACATCAGGCTGGATGCCATGTTCCAGGCAGTAGAGCTCCCAGCCGGCATTGCTGATATGAACAAGAGCCTGACCAATGTGGATGAAGACACACTCATACATGGTAGCTACAGGTAAGAAGGCTGGGGTGAAAGAAGCAGACACTGAGACCCAGTTACTGTTCCCGACAGATAAGAGCTGAGGTAAGTAACACAATCGTATCCAGCTTTTGTGTGGTTTCTGGGGATTCTAACTTAGGTCTTCAAGCATGCATGGCAAGTGTTTTTATCCACTGAGTCACCTCTCCCACCTGGTAAATGTCTCTCTAAGGTGTCCTTTAAAAATATCCTAAGTGGGCTAGGCACTCACTCAGTAGACCAGGCTGGCCTCAGATTCAGATCCACCTGCCTCTGCCTTTGCCTCCTGAGTGGTACGAAAAGTGTGCACCATCATGCCTGGTTCTATTTGATGTGATTGTACAAAATTCATCTTTGAATTGTGGATAAATAAGTAATTTCTGTTAAAGTGGAAAAATAAAGTCAAAAGGGACCTACTATGTGACAATAACTTAAATCAGTTATTTTCTGTGCTTGAGAACTAAAATTTGAATGTGTCAACTGTGTGTTTCATCTGTTGTAACATTATAAATCCCAACTGCAGAGACACTGCCCCGTTGTGCAGTCAGCGCACCCACACTCCTCTCAAGGCTCTCCAGCACGCATGTGCAGCTGAAATTTGAATGATAGTAAATGAGTTCTTTACAACCATAATCATCACATTAAAACTAGTAATAAGCACCTCAGCAAACACACTTTCATGGATAATCATTCAAAGCTGCTTAGGAGGAAAGACTGTTCCAATAAGCAAAACAACCTTCCAAAGGAATTTTGACTGCAAGGCAGGTGGAGCTCTGTGAGTTTGAGGCCAGCCTTGTCTACAAGAGCTAGTTCCAGGACAGGCTTTAAAGCTACAGAGAAGCCCTGTCTCAAAAGCCCCCCCCCAAAAAAAAACCAAAAACACTATCTTTTCTCATTTTACATACCAGTCCCAGTTACTACTCCCTCCCTTTCTCCCAATCCTTCTACCTTCTCCCCCACCTTACCCCCTACCCACTCCTCAGAGAGGGTAAGGCTTCCCATGGGAAGTCAACAAAGTCTAGCACATTGCTTTGAGGCAGGACCAAGGCCCTCCCCACTATATCTAGGCTGACCAAGGTATCCCACCAAAGAAAATGGGTTCCAAAAAGCCAGTAAAAGCAGTAGGGATAAATCCTGGTCTTGCTGCCAGTGGCCCCACAGTCAGAGGGCCTAGTTTGGTCCTATGCTGGTTCCCTCACTGTCAGGCTGGAGTTGGTGGGCTCCCATTAGCTCAGGTCAGCTGTTTCGGTGGGTATCACCATCATGGTCTTGCCTTCTTTGCTCATATTCTCACTCCTCCCACTCTTCAACTGGACTTTGGGAGCTCAGCTCAGTGATCTGCTGTGGTTCTCTGCCTCTGCTTCCATCAGTTGCTGGATAAAGGTTCTATGGTGACATTTAAGATAGTCATCAATCTGACTATAGGGCAAGACCAGTTCAGGCAGCCTCTCCACTGTTGGGGTCCATGGCCCCAACATAGAAACTATTACCTTATCCTAAGTGTATTGGTACAGAGGCACGTGGAATAATGAGACACAGTTTACACAGTCATCTCGGAAGGGCATCTCAGGCTTTATCCATCCTCAAGATCTACCTGCGTTTATTATATAAAACACCTCTTATCCCCCCCCCCCGTAAACCAAGGTGGAATACTCATTAATATTCCTTTTCCGGGGGACGCGGGGCTACCGAAAACACCTGCAACTTAATTTACCAGCTTTGGAATTAACACTTCTTCCCAGGCAATCTACATCATAATAAAGGGGAAGGAGCCATACCTCCTGGACTTAGTCATGTGGCTAGCTTGTTTGGCAGGTTTGCAGCTGCCTTGGAAATTAAGCAAGGCCAGAGCGCCTGCCTGTAAATACCTTGTATGAAATATGGGTCCACAATTTATTCTCTCTTATTAAATTTTAATAACCCCTGTGCTTCTGTAACAGGAAAGATGGACCATGTCTGTTTTGGACAAAGTCCTCTTTTTTTATTTAATTTTTTTTGTCTTTGGAAACAGGCATTGACACATGCCAGCTCCTGTCGTAGGCATCTGGGAAAGAAGAAGCTTTAAACCCATCATTGACTGCTGGTCTCTGTAAAGAAAAGAAAGTAGTGGAGAGAAATGTACTTTCAGGCCCTGTGTCTCAATAGTCACACCTTTTGTCAGGAATCATAATGTTTTATGAATAATTATGCTCCCAATGGCTATAGTCTCCTATTTTAAAGGAGAATAGAATCACCTGAGTTGAAAATGTTTTTTTTTTTTTGCTGGTTTATAGATCTAACATTTTTAGCATATGCATCAACTCCCAACATTTACCGTGTTACAACCTCTTTTTAGTAATTTCCAATAGCAACAAGTTAAAATCATAATTTTTTTGCATCATTGGTCAATACCGAATCTCCAATTATCTTTTTTTATATGATAGCTTGTATTGTCGGTCAGTACCGACTCTCTAATTATCTTTTTTTGTATTATAATTTTATATTTTGTCGGTCAGTACCGACCTTTTTTAGATTTTTTTTTTTTCTTTTTTTTTTTGGCCAGTACCGACTTTTTAGTACCATTGGTCAATACCAAAATTTTTCTCATCATCTTATATGCAGTTGTAAATATCAGGTCATTACCAGTAAGAGTATAATACCATGTGCTGTTATCAAATACCATTTTTAGTCTCTGAGCAGCTGTTAAGCCCTTAGTCTGTCCTCCTCTTAAGTGAAGAGGGCTTTTAGTCATTTTTTATTTTGTGTCTCTCTTTCCCTAAGGGGAAAACTTAAGTCTTAGTTCTTAGGTTTAATATTTTAATCAGAATGAGTTTTGTGTCCCAGAAACTGAGAGCACTCAAATGTTTAGTCTGTATCTTAGTTCTTAAAGTAACAGGCTTCAAACCACAGCAGGCTGCAGACATCATAGTCAGCTCATGTCAGCAGGATTTTTTTGTCCGAAGTCTCTGGAGGCAGAATGGCACCCTGCAGCGTAGAGTGGCAGCAGCTGTAGGTCTCACTCAGGCTCCTCTCTGTGGGGGCTGGGAGTGCTGGATCACCAGTTCCTCCTTGAGATGTTCTTATTCCGTTTCTCCTTTTGGGTGGATATCAGGTAAGCTGTCCTCAGGTCTGTTGTCCATTTGCTGAATGCATCAAACCAATCACTCTGGAAGCCATCTAGCCTAGTTTTCATCCTGGGAAAAAACATAGACATGCCCTTGACCCCATATTAATATGGGATTTGGCCCTTTTCATATTTCAGTGCAAGGGTCCCTTGCTAAAGCAAGGTGGTTTTTGTTTTATTATGCCACAATCTGTCTGCAGCTGATCACTCATGGACATCTGTATTTAGAAAGCTTAGCGTAAACAATGCATGATTCAAGGCATTGTGTGGTGTCTGAAGATACAACTCCCCTGTCTTTATTTTTTGGAGTTGTGTTTTTAAGGAGTTATGTGCATGCTCCACAATTTCTTGCCCTTGAGAATTATAAGGAATACCAGTCGTATGAATGATATTTTATTGAGTACAAAATTTTTGAAAAGCTTTGTTAACATATTTGGACCCACTGTTTGTCTTTATTATTTTGGGGGTTTTTATGCATGAAAAGCATTTTAAGCAATGAGTTATTACGTGCTTGGCAGCTTTTCCAGTTTGTGTTGTGGCCATTATGAATCCTGAATACATATCAATTGTCACATGCACATATCTCAATTTTTTAAACTCAGTAACATGAGTTACATCCATCTGTCATATGTGGTTAGGAAGCAGTCCTTGGGTTTTACCCCCAAATGAGGCACAGGTAGATATTGTGGGTATCTTTCACGTTGCTTAACAATTTAGCGAGCAGCTTTTTTGGTCAAATTAAATTGCTTTTTTAGACTTAAGCTGTTTTGATGGTGCAAAGCATGTGATTGGTGAGCAAGTTCAATATGAGATAGACCAATTATTTTTGTAAGTTTGTCAGCTAGAACATTACCTTTAGCTAGTGGACCAGGAAGACTTGAATGTGCTCTGATATGTCACACAAAACATGGTAACTTTTTACATTGTATGGCCTTCTGTATCTTCTGAAACAATATCTTAACTTGTTTATTGCTAGTTTTTATATATGGCACTGTTTCCAAGACTTGCAACACATTATAAATATACCGGCTATCAGTATATAGATTAAAAGTCTTATTAGCAAAATTCTTAAACACCAGAGCTACAGCTCGCAGCTCAACTATTTGTGCTGAAGCTGGTTCTGTCTGTACTGCATGTCCTTTGTCATTGACTACATAAGCAGCCTTCCCATTAGATGAGCCATCAGTGAATATCAATAAAGCATCCTTTATGGGATTCTTTGCTACTGTTTTAGGAAAAATGAATGAATGTAGTTGAGTAAACTGCAGCAACTGGTCAGCTGGGAAAAGATTATTAATCTGACCTTGAAACTGAGCAAATGCAATTGCCCAAGAATCACTATTTTGGAATAACCATTCAATTTGCTGTTTAGTGTAAGGAACATTGATCACAATTGGTTCTTTGCCAAAATATTTTTTAGATTCTATCCTGCTTTTTTGTACTAAACATGCTACTGCTTTAAAATAAGGATTTAATACTTTTACTCATGATACAGTAAGATGCAGCCACATAAGTGGTCCATTCTGCCATAAAACTGCTATAGGAGCTAGCTTTGTGGGTAAAATACATGCTTGCCATGTTTGGCTGTAATTATTGCTGTTTCTGTATAGCCTGCTCTATCTGTGAGAGAGTCTGCCTGGCAGCTTTTGAAAGCTGCCTGCTGGAATTTGGATCGCTGTCTCCTTTAAGGATTTCACTTAGAGGCTCAAGGTCTCCTGTAGGAAACCTTAGATAAGGCCTCAGTCGTTGTATACTTCCTAATAGCCTTTGAAAGTCATTAAGAGTTTTTAAGTCATCCTTCCTAATTTCTATCTTCTGAGGCTTAATTTCTTTGGGGTATAACATATGACCTAAATACTGAAAAGGTGGGTGCCTCTGTACTTTCTCAGGAGCAGTGACTAACCCTGCATTGCTTAGGCTCTGTTGTAACAATCCATACGTCTCTAATAAAATATCCTCATCTCTATGAGCAAGCGGAATGTCATCTACATAATGAATAACATAAACCTGTGGAAACTGATTTTTAAGTTTTTGTATAGCTTGAGCTACGAACTTCTGGCATAAAGTGGCACTATTTTGTATGACTTGGGGTAAGACATTTCATTGATATCTCCTCATTGGCTCTCTGAAATTAACTGAAGGAATACTAAAAGCAAATCTTTGACAATCTTGTGGTGCTAAAGGAATGGTATAAAAAAAATCCTTCAAGTCTAAGATAATTTTATGTGTGCCCTTTGGTATGGCTGCTGGAGATGGCAGCTCTGGTTGTAATGCTCCCATTGGCTGCATGGTTGCATTAACCTTCCTTAAATCCTGAATTAATCTCCATTTTTCTGATTTCCTTTTAATAACAAAAATTGGAGAGTTTCATAGTGAATTAGATGGTGAAATATGTCCATTATCCTGTTGTTTCTGCACTAACTGCTGGGCAGCTTGTAATTTTTCTTGTGTTAGAGGCCATTGGAATAACCACACAGGATCACTTTTCCATATTATTGGGTCTGCATAGAGTGTAGGTTTTTTAGTGACCTCTCCTAAAAATACCCTAATCCTGCTCTAGGAGGTCTATTGTCTGGCACGACAGGATCAACCTTTCCCTTATTATCCTTGTCTAGACCTTGATTAGGTAATAATCCTTGTTGAAACATCTGATTAGTAACAGCCATGTTGGAAGAATATAAATATACTCCCATTTTGGACATTATGTCTCTGCCCCATAAATTTACAGGTAAATAAGGAATAATATATGACTTAAAAGTTCCTTTATGACCTTCCTCATCCTTTTAATGTAATTCATTACTACTCTATTTAGGATTTTTAGTCTGACCAATTTCTTGTAGCTGTGTTAATAGTCTCCGTTTTGGGCCACTTAGAAGGCCACTGGCTGGCGGTTATAACTGAAATATCTGCACCAGTATCTAGAAGACCAGAAAATCTTTTTCCATTTATAAACAAAGTGAGTTCTGGTCTCTGATGACCTATGGCTTGTACCCAATATGCATCAGATGAACCAAATCTGTCTTTTTTTCTCTTTTTCTTATTTTGATTATTGGTTTGCACAGGTGGAAGTAATATTAGTTGTGAAGCCTCTGACCTCCTTTTACTATAGAAACTCCACTTGGTGAGTCATCACCTTGATTTCTCCCTCCAAGTCAGCATCGATAACTCCAGGAGCTACTAAGATCCCTTTCATAGTTGTGCTTCTTCTCCCTAGCAGCAACCCTACAGTGCCTTTGGTAAAGGCCCATAGACCCCTGTGGGGAGAGCTTGCATCCCCATCTCAGGAGTTAGAACCCTGGATACCACTGAACTTAGGTTGAGCCCTATGTTACCTGGGGTGGCTCTGAAAAGGTCCTGTATAGATCTCCTTGTGGTGGTATAGATTGCTGAATTGCCCCATAAATTTGTCGTGGGGCCTGAGGCTGGCCCCTGAATCCATTTTCCAAAAGGGGATTTTTAAGATCATCTCTTTTTGATCTGCACTCGCTAGTCCAATGCTTTCCTCTCCTGCATCTCCTACACAATCCTGGTTCTTTTCTAGTCATAGGTCTTGCTCTCCTATCAGGACATCGTCTGACCTGATGTCCCATAAGACCACATCCAAAACAGCCTCCAGGTGTTCCTGTAGCTTGCATTCTCCCTGGGGCTAGGTCTCCCTGCTGGGATAAGACATTATTAATTGTCTTTCCCTGTAAAGCAGCAGCTAAAGCCATTCCTTGTGTGTATGACTGGCCAATATCCGAGCAGATTCAGATATAATCTGTAATATTACCCTGTTTCTTAAAAGGTCTTATAGCTGCCTTGCATATAGTGTTGGCGTTCTCAAATGCTAACTGTTTAATTATTATCTGTCCTGCTTCTGAGTCTCCAATCAATCTATTAGATGCCTATGTTAGTCTGAAAACAAAGTCTTGAAATAATTCATCTGGTTTCTGTCTTATACTAGATAACTCCTCAGTCTGGTTTTTTTTTTTGTTTGTTTGGTTTTTTGTTTTGTTTTGTTTTGTTTTGTTTTTTGTCGATGAAAGCTTATTCCAAGCCTTCTTGGCTGCTGCACTGATCTGGACATATGCTACCATATCATATTTTAACTATTGATTTGTTTTTGTATAGGGTCCTTCACCTGCCAGCATCTCATACAAAATAGGAATCTGTGGAACTCTGTTTCTCTCAGCTGTGGCCTGGCATTGTTCTGTTAATTCAGTTTTCCACAATAGATAATCTCCTCCTGACAGGCAAGCCTTGGCGATCTCTGGTGGCAGAGCTTCTACAGCTACATTCTCCACCAGTGTCTGGGTAAAGGATGCCATTGCTCCGTGTTGAGCGCAAGTGGTTTTTAATTCTTTGAGTAACTTAAATGATATAGGAGTATGTACTCTAAGCACATTTCCTTGTGCATCTCTCTGTTCCATTACTGGGAACAATTGAAATCCTTGCATCTCTTCTCCTCTGCTAGCAGCTTCTCTGATACAAGCTTGTAGAGGACATTCACTGCTATCGTTATGCCTCTGCTTCACTTTCGGTGTACTCTGAACTGAGGGCAGATCTAAACCTGCCATTGCTGTAGGAAGACTATCGTTCTTCTGACAAGAATCCTGTATCTGCATAGTTTCTAATCTGTGCAATAGCGAGGTTATCACCTTTCTCAAGCCTTTTATTTCTTTCTGAACCCTGTCCTTGTGTCTCTGTCTCTCAGCTCTGTTGTTTGTTAGTGAGAGAGATGAAGACTCCCTTTCAAGGCCTGAATCATTATTCTCTGACCTGTTGTAACTGCTCTGTTCTGAAAGAGTATCTAGCAACTCCTCAAGTGGAGCTGATGAAACTATCTCCTGCTGGTCAGGATTTAAATTCAACCTTTCCTGTATTAGCATCCAGAAATAAGGCGTATCTTCTGGGATGCTTTCTGATCCATAATTACAATAATGTTGTTGGATTCTCATTCCTACTTCTTTCCATACGGCTATGTCTAAGGTCCTGTGCTGGGAAAACCGAGGACATATCTCCTCTATGAATTCTAAAAATTCTTGTATCTGATGCTGCTGTACTCTCTCTCGTCTGTCTTTTAAAATATCTTTAATCAACTGCATAGTCATTCGATTGCTTTCTCCTTGTCCCATATTTCTATATTTACAAATTTTACTCCCGATATTACTGTCTCATTTTGTTATCTAAGTGCACATTACTCACGTATCCACTGATTTTTTTCTCATGGGTTTCTCCCATTTGGTCACTTCTTCCTTGTTTTTTAGGATTGGCAGATCAGCCTCACGTTCTCCTCCATCCTTTTGTTCCTTTGTCCAGCGTTTGTCAGGATTCAGCAGTCAGTCCTCACGGTCTTTATCCACGTTGGCCTCTCGAGGTTCATTTACGTTGCTTCTCGGGGTTTATTCCACGTTGCCTCTTAGGGCTCATTGGTCAGCACCACGTTCTCTCTTGTACTTCTTGTCCTTTTCTCCAGCTTTACTTGAGGTTCAGTGGTCAGCCCCACGTTGGGCACCATTATGTTGGGGTCCATGGCCCCAATATAGAAACTATTACCTTATCCTAAGTGTATTGGTACAGAGGCACGTGGAATAATGAGACACAGTTTACACAGTCATCTCGGAAGGGCATCTCAGGCTTTATCCATCCTCAAGATCTACCTGCGTTTATTATACAAAACACCTCTTATCCCCCCCCCCGTAAACCAAGGTGGAATACTCATTAATATTCCTTTTCCAGGGGACGCGAGGCTACCAAAAACACCTGCAACTTAATTTACCAGCTTTGGAATTAACACTTCTTCCCAGGCAATCTACATCATAATAAAGGGGAAGGAGCCATACCTCCTGGACTTAGTCATGTGGCTAGCTTGTTTGGCAGATTTGTAGCTGCCTTGGAAATTAAGCATGGCCAGGATGCCTGCCTATAAATATCTTGTATGAAATATGGGCCCACACATCACTATTGCTTAGAGTCTTATCTGGGGTCATCCTTGTGGATTCCTGGAAATTTCTCTAGTCCCAGGTTTCTTGCTAGCCCCATAATGGATCTCCCTCAATCAAGATATCTCTTTCCTTGCTCTCCCTCTCTGTCCTTCCCCCATCTTGACCATCCTGTTTCCTCAAGTTCTCCTCCCCTTTCCCCTTCTTCTCTCTTCCCCTTCCTCTGTCCCTTTCCTCTACTCCCATGCTCCCAATTTTCTCAGGAGATGTTGTCTATTTCCCCTTCCCAGGGGGATCTATATTTGATGGCTTTTGAGGCTGCTCCACTGAAAGGGATTCAAGCCTGGCACAGCAAACCTGACTATGGAGCCTGTAAGCAGGATGGCCTCAGGTACTATTGGGGAACCTACAGACACTGTTGTGCTAAATGGTCATGCTGTCAAACTGCCTTCCAAGTCTTTCTGTTCACACCCATAGATTAGTTCTGCTCTCAGCCCCCATCAGAGAAGGTTCTGGGTCAGCAGGCAGCAGTCAGTGCAAAGATTAATAACTTGTCAGAGTGCAGAGAATAAACAGCTGTTGTATGCTCAGTCCTAAAGAAGACATCTGTATCAGCCCAGGGCTCAGGGAACCTCGCAGAAGAGGAGACAAAATGAATGTCAGAGGTGGAGAAGAGGGAAGAGTGCTGTGAGTTGCTCTTTTCTGGGTCTTCTGGACTCAACATGACTATTGTGGACTCATAGTAGCCTTAGTACCTTATGAGACCTGCTTAAGACCACTCTCAGTGACATCATGTGAAGGTGCTCACAAGATCCCCACCCTCTGTGTGAATTATTGGCAGTTAATGTTCGCTGCGAGGGCATGGGAGTGTCAGTTTTTCAGTGGTGTAGACACAGGCAAATATGTGCCAATAAATAAACTCCCACCCCTGCTGATACCAGCCAGCTTAACTAAACTCAGCAGCTCTCTCTCTCTCTCTCTCTCTCTCTCTCTCTCTCTCTCTCTCTCTCTCTAACACACACACACAGACATGAAAGCAAGAGGAGACTTATGTGGTTCAACAGAAGAGGGAGATGCTAATGAGGTGGATAGAATCTAACATTTAGAGTGGCCATGGTGGCACGTAACTTTAGTAGGCAGCAGGCAGAGGCAGGAAGCTCTCTATGAGTTTGGAGCAAACCTGAACTGTAGTAGGCTTTCTTTTGGGCTACCAACTAACTCCCAAGTCATGACACAGAGACTTAATATTAGCTACGAATGTGCAGCCCTATCTTAACTCTTGTTTTAATCTGTTTCTCTCTATCTACGTTTTGCCTTGGGGCTTTTTACTGTTGGAAAATATTATGTTAAGGCGTGTTACTTTTTTGTTTATGTTGCTTATGTTAACTCTATGAAGCTGTGTTCCTGTGCCTGTCTAAAACACCTGGTGATCCTAATAAAGAGCTGAACAGCCAATAGCAAGGCAGGAGAGAGAAATAGGTAGGGCTGGCAGGCAGAAAGGATAAATATGAGAAATCTGAGAGAAAGGATCAGGGAACAATAAAGAAAGGAGGACTTCAGGGGCCAGGCACCCAGTTATACAGTCAGACATGTAGTAAGAAGGAAAGAAAAGGAATACAGGAATAGAGAAAGATAAAAGCTCCGAGGACAAAGATAGATGGGATAATTTAAGAAAAGTTGACCAGGGGCTGGAGAGATGGCTCAGAGGTTAAGAGCACTGACTGCTCTTCCAGAGGTCCTGAGTTCAATTCCCAGCAACCACATGGTAGCTCACAACCATCTGTAATGAGATCTGGCGCCCTCTTCTGGCCTGCAGGCATACATGCAGACAGAACACTGTATACATAATAAATAAATAAATCTAAAAAAAAAAAAAAAGAAAAGAAAAGTTGACCAGAAACAAGTCAAGCTAAGACTGGGCATTCTTAAAACTAAGCCTCCATGTGTGATTTCTTTGGGAGTCCAAAGAACTTGAGTCAAAGAATTAAAAAAATCAACATCTCTCTCTCTCTCTACCTACCTACCTATCTATCTGTATCCTCTCCTTTCTTTCTCTCTCTTTCCTTTCCCTTCCCTTTCTTTCTTTCTTTCTTTCTTTCTTTCTTTCTTTCTTTCTTTCTTTCTTTCTTTCTTTCTTTCTTTCTTTCTTTCTTTCTTCTTTTCTGCTGTCCCTGGCTGGCTGATGGCTGCCTGGCTTCTGGCCCTGGGAATGTCCCTCTCTTTCTCCTCATTCTCTCCTCCTCCTACTTATGCTCTCTGCCTGTCAATCCTGCCAATGCCTCTTCTGCCTAGCTATTAGCCAGTCAGCTTTTTGTTAGACCAATCAGGTGCCTTAAGCAGGCAAGATGAAACAAACACAACACATCTTTACATCATTAACAAAGTAACACATCTTCACATAGCTAAAATAACATCCCACAGCACTAGTCTGCATAGCAAGCTCCTGGCAAGCCAGGGCCACACGGTAAGGTCCTGTCTCAAAGGAGAGGGAGAGAGATAGAGAGATATTAGACACATGTATGAAATTGTCAAAGAATAAATTAAAAGAGTATTCCATCACTTCCCAGCCTTACATGACTTTTGTCACAATGTAATGTCCACTCCAGATACAGTACCTCTGAACTGTGTATTTTTCCCAAACTAATGCTAAGTAATCTCAATTTGATATAAAAACTGCAATATTAAAGTCAGGCATGCTAATGCAAGTTTTTAATACAAGAGCTAGTGACACAGAGGCAGGCGGATCTCTGTGAGCTTGAGGCCAGCCTGGTCTACAGAGCAAGTTCTAGGCCAGCCAAGGCTACACAGTGAAACTTTGTCTCAAAAATTAAACAAGACAAAAAAACAATAACCAAAAGCTGAACTTTCTTATGTGTATCAAGCTTGTTATTTATACAGCATGATGGGACTCGCTGACATTTCCATACAAAAATCATGCCTTCATCATGTCCCTCTGGCCAACCCTCATATCTACTGCCTATTTTTCAATGACTTCATCAAGTAACTTTTTTAGAAAAGAATGAAATAAAGAAACTTAGGAAAAGAATATTTAGATAAGACTTTGTTTATATCTGGTCTTTATTATGTCTTAGGAAAACAAAAACTAGCTTTAGATGGTCAGGGCTTTTGTCTCGGGATTATGACCAGGGCAAAGGCTGATGAAACCGCATTCCCAGTGTTCTCAGTGATGTCCATCCATCACTAGACAGGCAGATAAAGAAGAGGGTAGCGTGTTAGTTACTTTTCTGGTTGTTGTGCTAAATACCCCACAGTTCAGGGATCCACAGCCCGTCACGCCGCGGAAGTCATGGTGGCAGGGGTCTCAGGTGGCTGGCCACACTGCGCCCACAGTCAGGCCCAGGAGATGAAAGCTGTATCCAGCTAACATTGTTATCCTTATTCCAACTGAGACCCTGGTCAATGGGCTAGTGCTGCACAGAGTGAGGCAGTTTTCTTACCTCAGCTAAACTAACCTAGGCCATTCCTCACAGGCATACCCAGAAGCTAGCTTGATCTAAATAATCCCTTACAGGTCTGCACATTGGCTTGTTTTAAAGATGATTCTAGATTCTGCCAAGTGACAATTAATATTAACTATCATAGCTAGGTTCAGTACTTAAAAAAAATAAATGTCTTTGTAATTATTAGTAATGTTTCTATAGCACATATTCTAATTGTTCTTAATAATAAAAACCTGGAGTCAGCTATCAGGCAGTGAAAGCTGAAGAATCAGAGAGGCAGAGTGGCAGCCACTAGAGCTCTTACCTCTAACAATGCTCAGATCCTACAAACTCAGACTGCATCCCAGACTGACAGCTGCTCAAACTGCTGCCTCAGACTGACTGCTTCAGACTGCTGCCTCAAACTGCACTGAGATCCCATCTCCTCCTGCCTTATATTCCTCTCTCCAGCCAGCCACATCACTCCTGTCTCCACCTCCCTAGTGTTGGGATTAAAGGTGTGGGATCCCAATTTATGGGATCACCTTTGTGTGAGCACTGTTTCTCTTTTAGACTGAATCAATCTCATGTAGCCCAGGGTGGCCCTGAACTAACAGAGATCCATCTGCGTCTTGTCTCTTGAGTCCTGGGATTAAAGGTGATGCTACCACTGCCTGGCCTTTAGTGGCTTAACTCTGCACTCTGGTCTTCAGGTAAGCTTTATTTGTTAGAACACAAAAAATCACCACAGATATTTATCAATAAAGGTTATAATTGGTCTTCCCAGAACTTGGTCATTATCTCAAATTTTTCTCAAGGACCCCTAGGGATGTCTTTGCCCACAGCCAACAAAAAGTGGTATGGAGAGGACTGTGCCCACATTCCCAAGAGAAAAGGAAGTGTCTTAGTTAGGGTTTCTATTGCTGTGAAGAGATGCTGTGTCAACGACAACTCTTATAAAGGAAAACATTTAGTTGGGGCTGCTTTACAATTTCAGAGGCTGAGTCCATTATCATCATGGCAAGACATGGCAGCATCCAGGCAGACGTGGTGCTGGAAAAGGAGCAGAGAGTTCTATATCTTGATCTGCAAGCAGCAGAAGGTGACCCCAAAGCTCACCCCCACAGTGACACACCTCCTCCAACAAGGCCACACCTCCTAATAGTGCTACTTCCTATGGGTGAAGCATTAAAACCCATGAGTCTATGAGGACCATACCTATTCAAACGGCCACATTCCACTCCCTGACCCCTAAAGGCTTGCAGTCACAACATAATGCAAAATGCATTTAGTCCAACTTCCAAAGTTCACATAGTCTATCACAGTGTCAACAATGTTTAAAAGGTCAAAGTTCTAAGTCTCTTCTGAGATTCATATAATCTCTTAACTGTAGTTCCCTGTAAAATCAAAACCAAAAGCAGGTGACATGCTTCTAACAGATAATGGTAAAAGATATACATTACCTTTCAAAAGGGAGGGGAGGGAGAATAGTGAAAAAATACTTGACCACAGCAAAACTGGGCAAACTCCAAACTAAATCTCCATGTCTGATGTCAAAATGCTCTTCAGATCTCCAGCTCCATTTATCTCTGTTGACTGCAGCACACTTCTTTCTCTCGGGCTGGTTCCACTCCCTATCAGCAGCTCTCCTTGGCAGGTGTCCCACATCTCTGACATCTTGAACATCTTGGGGTCTCCAAGGCAATCCAGGCTTCACCTTCACAGCTTCTCACAATGATCTCACAATGTCCATGCAGGGACACCCCTGCCACACTCCTGGCCTCAGTGACTCTTCTTAGTCTCAGAGGAAGATTCCATAACCTCTTTCTTCTATCCTTGACTCTAAAGACAGAACCACATGACTGAAGCTGTCAAATTCTGCTGCTTACTGTGACTGGACCATGGGCCTCTGGTTCAGTTACATCTTTACCAGCTTTCTGTTTTCCATGGTTTTCTTCACTGTCTAAGCCTGGCTGTCTGGGAACTTTTTCTGAAGACCAGGTTGGCATTGAACTCAGGGATCTTCATGCCTCTGTTTCCCTGAGTACTGGGATTAGAGGTGTGTACCACCATTCCTGGACCTAAGATATTCTTAATACTGGGATTAGAGGTATGTACCACCATTCCTGGACCTAAGATGTTCTTAATACTGGGATTAGAGGTGTGCACCACCATTCCTGAACCTAAGATGTTCTTTAATTCCTTTCCGAACTTGGAAACCTAGCTGGGTGGGGTCTTGCCCTGAGGCCTCTACTCTCTTTATTCCATTTAACACCAGGCTTTCCTTTAATCTGGTTATCTCCTTTAATACAGGATTTAGATTTGTTATACTTCCTGATGACCCTTTTCTCTTCAAATTGTACATATTTTCCTTGTTCAGCTTGCTCCTTTTCATTATTGAGCTTCCTAAAAGTGAAAGCTTATTGACCTTATGGCAAGGTCAATACTAAGCTGTTTTGAGAATTCCTCTGCCAATGGAATTAATATAAAAATTCTTCACTTTAGCCTCAGGCAGACTTTTCAGACAAGGACAAAAGGTAGCCACATTCTTCACCAAATATCACAAGATTGGTCTCTAGGGCACATGCTAACATCCTTCTCCTCTGAGACCTCCTCTGAGCCAGGCCCCCACAGTTCAGATCACCCTTAGCACCAATGTCTTCCATACTCCTACTACGATGGCTCACTAAGCCCAATTTAAAGCCATTCAACTGCTGTTCTAATCCATAGCACCAAGGTCCATATTCCTTCAAACAAAAGCATGGTCAGGTCTATCACATTAATACCTCATCCCCTAGAACCAATTTATATCTTAGTTAGGGTTTCTATTGCTGTGAAGAGACACCATAACCATGACAACTCTTATAAAGGAAAACATTTATTTCAGGATGCTTTACAATTTCAGAGGTTTAGTCCATTATCATCATAGCAAGACATGGTATTATGTAGACAGACATGGTGCTGGAGAAGGATCTGAGAGTTCTCCATCTTGATCCACAGTCAGCAGAAGGAGACTGACTATGTGTCACATTGGGCATAGCTTGAGCAAAAGATTTCTCAAAGCCCATCCCCACAGTGACACACTTCCTCTACCAAGACCACACTCCCTGTGGGTGAAGCACTAAAACACATGAGTCTATGGGCACCATACTTATTCAAACCACCAAAATCATGTTGCTGTAAGAGTTTTAAAATGGGCTTAACACAAAGTTAAATGACATTTGATCAATGTTCAAGAGAAACAACATGGCAGACAAGTTGTCAGTCTTAGCAGCTGCTGGGAAGATCTCAATGAGTAAGAAAAAGGGAGAAAGTCATGCCTTTTGAATTAAGGTCCAAGAAAGTAGGTATATTACACAATGGAAGTAGATAAACAGCTGCATGTAAGGAAGCAGTTGAGCGAGAGAGAGAGCAAGAGAGAGAAGATGCCCAGAGTGTCAGGACAGGCTTAGGGCATCTGAATGGTCATGTAATCAGAATAGGAAAAAAACAGAAGAAAATTTGTTTTCTGAGTTAGAACTAGAAAAGCAGGTAGGCTTATAGCAGTAAAGATCTCTTAAGCTGCTGGCTGAAGGGGGTGCTCCTAGGCTATACAAGTACATTGTCTCATTTAGGGATAATTATTCTTCTCTTCTCCTTAACAATATTTGTAAAATGAGGGCCTGCTTGTTGGGGTTTCCATCCTGTCCAGTTCCACAGTCCTTAGGTCCCAAAGAAAATCACACAGAGGTCTCCAGAAGATTATAAACTGATTGGCCCATTAGCTCACGCTAAGTATTAGTTCTTATATTAACCCATTATTCTTATCGATGTTAGCCACATGGCTCAGTACCTTTCTCAGTGGGGCAGGTCACATCCTGCTTCTTCGGTGGTCTGGGCAGAACTCCGGAGAGAGCTTCCTGTTTCCCAGAATTCTCCTATTCTCCTTGCTCCACCTCTACTTCCTGTCTGGTTATCCCACTTACACATCCTGGCTAATGGCCAATCAGCATTTATTTAAATCATGATTGACAGAATACAGACAATTATCCCGCACCACTTCCTCCTCTTTTTTTTTTTAAACAAAGGAAAATATCCATAGTTCATTTTTTTGGAATGTGGGCGTAGTATTCCAGGCTACTTCCAGCTGGTTGGGGGTGCTGATAATCTTATGGGGAGTTAAAGAAAATTTAGAGTTATGATCAAGTCCTGACTGGAGTATCCTGTGAAGCTTGATCATCTCAGGCAGCAGTCTTGAATGTGTTCTGGATGTAGAACTCTGTCATCTGGGCCATCTGTTCCTACCAGAGATTTTTCAGGTGGTCTTCCTTGACCAAACTTGATTTTTCTTAACTCAGAATGAATCCACAGCCTCTCATTTCCTGTGGAAACAAAAGCAAAATCTCTTCTCCAAAGTAACATATCTTTTTACTTCAATTTTGAAGTCAAGGTACTTTCAAAATACCTATCTTGAATTAATTCAGCAGCATTTATAAACAAAAGTCTTTTAGCAGCTGTTGCTCTTTCCTCAGCATTCAAACAATTCAAAGAGAGCATAATAACATACAGTATCAAGATTCTCTGTGTATTTTTCATCTTTATGTGGCTTTTTTTAACCTCTATTTCTTTTATTTTTACTTTTAACTTGTGGCTTTTTGAGACAGGTTCTCTGTGTATCTTTGTCCTGGAACTCCCTCTGTAGACCAGGCTATCCTTGAACTCACAGAGATCCGCCTGTCTTTGCCTCCCCAGTGCTGGGATTAAAGGTGTGTGCTACCACACCTTGAACTCACAGAGATCTGTCTGCCCTCTGCCTCCCAATCTACCTCTGCCCTCCCAAGTGTTGGGATTAAAGGTGTGTACCACCATACCCAACTACTCTCTTTCTTTCTTTTTTACTTTAAGAACTTTAACCTTTAGCCTGCATATATTTTTAACACACTGTAAACCATTTAGAGGTTTTCTTCATCTTTGAATCTCTCTTTACTGTATATCTCTCTTTCTCTGACCACACGAGTCTTTAATTTACTAAGCAATATGGGTAGAATTAAAGCTGTGTCTTTGGTGACTGGATCCAGCCCATTTTTTTAGCTTTCTGAGATTTCAGCCTCATGGCTGAGGTACCGGCTGGAGCCATGTTTATTGCCACAACTCTATGGCATTTCAAGGTCCCTGCCGGCAAGCAAGTTGCAGCATTCTGCTCACAAACCACATTCAAATGCTCTGTAGTTAGACCGCCTGCCTGAAAGAGTCAGAGTTTACCTTGGCAGGACGGCCCAGAAAGCTGGCATTTTAAAACAGCCACAGCTGTTTTATTGTTGCGGCTGCTGAGTGAGGAAATTTTCTCTGCGGCACCCTGCTAGCAAACAGCAAAAACTCTGTTAAACTCTGTATTCTTTTTGAAGCTCTCTCAGAGAGGATCTTCTGTTTGTGTATTGCTTTCATTGGTTGAATAAAGAGACTGCCCTGGCCTTTTGATAGGGCAGCCCTTAGGTGGGCAGAGTAGACAGAACAGAAGGCTGGGAGAGAGAAGGCAATGTGGGAGACGCCATGCTTCTCCAGCCCAAGATGGACACTGCTTAGACTCATGCCGGTAAGCCACAGTCAAGTGGTGATGCACATTAATGGAAATGGGTTAATCGAGATGTGAGAGTTAGCCAATAAGAGGCTAGAACTAATGGGCCAGGCAGTAATTAAATGAATACAGTTTCAGTGTAATTATTTCAGGCACCGGGAGCCAGGAGGGACAGAACAAGGGGCCCTGCACCGGGAACGCAGCCCGCACACCTCTTAATACAATTATTTCAGATGAGTCTGATTCCTGAGGGGTGATCTTCTGACTGAGTGATGGACAGGCCAGTTGGATTAACACTAAGTGAGGAATCTGGACAGAAGTCTCTTTCCCTTAATGGATCTCACCTGAGCCTGAATATGGCCACCTCCTTCTTTTCACATGGCATTTTATTATTAAGGAGCAGCAATTGTGACATGTGTTACCAGGAAAATAGAAGGTGGAAGCCCAAAGCTGATTTAGACAGAGGAGCTGAATTCTCCATAACATCCAAACTTGCTAATGCGTGCCCCTAACACATCTTCTACAGGTAAGCAGCATGTCAGAGTGGAAGAATGCTGGTGTGCCTTGCTTTAAATTCCATCCTCATGTGGATGTCAGCATTTTCATCTTTAAAATAGAAACAATACTTTCTACTATTACAATCACATAAGATAATGTGACAATTTGAAAGAAAATGACCCCCAAATGGAGTGAAATGGAGTTACACTTTTAGAAGGTGTAACCTTGTTGGAGTAGGTGTGGTCTTGTTGGAGAAAGTGAATCACTGCGAAGATGGGTTTTGATACCTCATATTCGCTCAAGCCACACTGAGTGTCTCAGACTACTTCCTGTTGCCTTTGAGTGAAGAAATAGAACTCTAAACTCCATTTCTAGCACCATGTCTGCCTGCATGTTGCCTTGCTTCCAGTCATGATGATAATGGACTAAACCTCTGAAACTCTAAGGCAGCCCCAATTAAAGTTTCCCTTTATAAGATTTATTGTGGTGATGGTGTCTCTTCAGAGCAATAGTGACCCTAAGAACTGGGTGGTGGTGGCGGCTCACACCTTTAATCCCAGTACTTGGGAGGCAGAAGCAGACTCTGGGACTTCAAGACCAGCCTTGTCTACAGAGTGAGTTCCAGGACAGGAAGAACTACACAGAGAGACCTTGTCTTGGAAAAAGAGAAAAAGAAAAAAGAAACCCTAACTAAGACAGATAATATATGTAAAACATAGTTCTTATAAATATAACTGGACATTAATGGAGGCTATTGTCACCATAGTATGTTATTTGAATATTTCTTAGGTAGTGGAAATGGATTGTGTAGCCTCATGGTTCTAGTGTGAAGATTATCATGTAATGGCAAAAACATAAATGTGTATATAAGACTGTGACCTTATATATTATTAGTTAAAAATGTTAAGTTGTGCCACAGGAGCCAAGCACTGTATATATAATAGGACATGTAAGTGCACTTGAAATGTGCTGAAGGAATAAAGAACAGGAGTAGTAGCCAGTTGTGTAGTGCTGTGTTAGGTCTGACCATGTATGTTTTGGAGGAATTTGGACTTTGGTACTTTGGGTTATGAAAGCAGTGGAATATTTTAAGCTTTGCTTAACAGGCCATACTAGTAGGAGCAAGGAAGACAGAGGTGCTAAGAATTATTTGAACTGTTGGAGGATTACTCAAGAGGTTTCAGAAGAGAAAAATTTAGTATGTTGCCTAGAGATTGTTCTTGTGATATTTTGGTGAAGAAAGTAGTTGCCTTTTGTCCTTGTCTGAATTTGCCTGAGGCAATAATGAAGAGTTTTGAATTAATTCCACTGGCAGAGGAAATCTCAAAGCAGCCTAGTATAGACTCTGTCATGTGGTTATTAGTAGTTATTAGTATAAATTATTATTATATTTATTAGTTATAATAGGTTATTAGTATAATAAATCTCTAATGAAGATTTATAATAAAAAGGAGCAAGTTTTTAGAAGGGTAAATTACAAATTTTTGAGGAGACAAGAGCCCTGGGAAGTGGAATGGAGCTAAGTGGTATGTTCAAGGAGATAAATGTCACGCCCAAATCCGTGGGTCCCCACAAAAGCCAACAAAGGAGACCGAGTCCCATATGTAAAAGCAAAGAGCCTTTATTTTAATGAAATTGCAAACTCAGTCTCCCTGCATGTCCAAAGTATTGGAATAACTGGAAAGCCCTGAGCTCAATTAGAATTGGGTTTTTATAGTAGTAAAGGTGGGGGTAAGGGGTCTCTGAGGTTTAGAACTCCTGATTGGCTGACATTTGTCTAGGGGTGTCCTGGTGAAGTGCTGGCAGGTTTCTATTTACAGTGCTTGGAATGCCAGGAATTTCCTTTGAATGATCTGCTCTTGAGTGGGGGGTCAGGTAATCTCAGCCTGCCAGGCATTGTCTCAGGGCAAACTATTGAAACTCTAGATGGCCAGAGTCCCAGATGATAATGGCTGGAGGACGTAAAGAACTTCCTTTTTGCCCAGACTTAAATTATCATGGCTGGCCCTCACAATAAACAGATTAAGAAATGGAATATAGAGAGTGGTGACCTCAGAGCAAGACCCCACCCAGCTGAATTTCCAATTTGTGAAAAGCAACTAAAGAAAAACTTAGAGCCAGGTGTGGTGGTGCACTCCATTAATCCCAGCACTGGAAGGCAGGGGTTGGCAAATCTCTGAGGTTTGAGGCCAACCTGATCTACAGAGCAAGCCATAACAGTCAAGCTTAAGAAGTGAGGGGACCCATCAAAACAAGAAAACTGGTGAAGATGTAATTGAACAAGCGGGCCATGTTCCAGCCACAGTAAGCAGCAGAATTTGGCAGCTTTGGCCATGTGGTTCTTGCTTTAGAATTAAGAATAGAAGAAACAAAATATGGAATTTACCTCCAAGTGTTGGGAAATATTATTTTAAGGTGTATGATTTTTGTTTATTTTGCATTTGTTTAACTTTGTGAAGCTGTGATTCTTTACTTGTCTAAAACACCTGATGGTCCTAATAAAGAGCTGAATGGCCAATAGCGAGGCAGGAGCAAGGACAGGTGGGACTGGCAGGCAGAGTATAAACAGAAGGAGAAATGAGAAAGAGGAGGAGCAACAAGAGACAAGAGGAGGAGGACATCAGGGGTCAGCCACCCAGCCAGTCATGGAGTAAGAGTGAAAGTAAGAAAAGGAAAAAGCCCAGGGGCAAAGGGTAGTGGGATAATTTAAGAAAAACTGGCAAGAAATAAGCCAAACGAAGGCCGGGCATTCATAACTAAGAATAAGCCTCCATGAGATTTATTTGGAATCTGGATGGTCGGCCCCCGAGAAGAGCCAAAGAATAAAACAACTAACAACATCTGAGACTAAGGAAAGCCACTGAAGCGAGGCATGTGTCAGGGGTGTCCCTGTATGGAGGCCTAGAGAGGCCATTGCGTGAAGCTGTGAAGTTGAAGCCTGGATTGCCTTGGGGACATCAAGGTGTTAAAAGATATCAGAATCGTGGGACCTGCTAAGGAGAGCTGCTAACAGGGAGTGTGCTGCAGTCAATAAAGCTGAAAGGAGTTGGAGATCTGAAGAGCCCTTTGACATAAGACAGCGAGATGCAGTTTGGAGCTTGTTCAGCTGGTTTTTGTTCTTGCTTTGGTCCAGTATTTCCTTCCGATGCCCCTTTTCCTGCACTTCGTATCACTAATGTATATCCCGTGCCATTATATGTTGGAAGTATGTGATCTGCTTTTTGATTTTGATTTTACAGGAGATTACAGTAAGAGATTGTGTGAATCTCAGAATAGACTTTAAATTTGGACTTTTAAACATTGTTGAGACTGTGATAGACTATGGGGAATTTTGAAGTTGGACTAAATGAATTTCACATTATGATATTGTTACAAGCTTGTGGGGGCCAGGGAGTGGAATGTGGTAGTTTAAATGTAATTGGCCCACATAATCTCATAGGAAGTGGCATTGTTAGGAGGTGTGAACTTGTTGAAGTAGGTGTGGCCTTGTTAGAGGAAGTATGTCACTGTGGGGTGGGTTCTGAGGTCTCTTTTTGCTAAAGCTTCACTCAGTGTGGCAGACAACTTCCTGTTGCTTGCAAGATGTAGGACTCTCAGCTACTTTTCCAGCACCGTGTCTGCCTGCTTGCCTTCATGTTCTCTGCCATGATGATAATGGGCCAAACCTCTGAACTGTAAACTGCCACCTCAATTCAATATTTTCCTTTATATGTCGCTATGGTCATGGTGTCTCTTCACAGCAATAGAAACCCTAACTATGACACCAGGAGTGTGGGGAAAGGTAATGTTTTAAGGTTCTGAGTTGTAAGTGATAGAACTCAAAGTGTTAGCCCTTGTTAGGGTCAGAGACTGGGCTGGCAGCCCTGAATAAGCCAGGCTCAGTCAGCCCCTGCATCTTCAAAAGGCCAACTAAACAAACAAGATATAAAGAAATTCAGCAAGAGGGGAGCTCTTTGCTGTGGCCACTCTGGGAAGAGGAGGAAAGAGGCACCCCAATTCAGCTTCATGTTCCTAACTTAAGGCTTAAGGTTAAATGTCACTCAAAAGAGATGTGCAGGTAAGCACCCTGGTCGGGATGTGGTCCCTCCCGCCACCATTGTCTCAGCTCCTGTCCAGTGGCCTGACAAGCTGTCAGAACTGTGTGACACCTCTGTGTGGGGGACAAGCTCCCCCTGGTCAGCACCAGACTCCCACACTTTTCCTTCTAGAGATTCCTGAGAAAATTCCAATTCCATGAGGTTCATTGTTTCAATAGTCCAGTAACCAGAAGGGAGCACACCAGTGTCTCCTTTAAACACCTGCGTTTCTGCCAAGACAGCTGCAAAGATGGCAACTAAAGTGTCGGGAGAGTCAGAGGCATGTTTGCCTTTGACAGTGAAAATTAGACATTTGCGTTTCTAAAATGTTATTTCCCTTTCCTCCTGTCGTTAGCTGATATTTCAACTTCATTCTCCCTGCTTTTTGAGACAGTGTTGTCGTGTAGCTTTTTCTTATGGAAGTAACACGACTGTCTTGGCATTGGCATTATTAATGGTCAGAACCTACACCTTGACAGCTCCAATAATACAATTTCAGGAACCCTGTTCTTACTAATGAAACAAAGAATAACAATAGCGAAGAAGATGTATTCAGTTGGTTAGAAGAGGTACAATGAGATCCAAGGTCCCTTCAAGTCCACATTGAGGTCCTGGCACTTGGTTTAGGTTGAAGTATCTGGCCAAAGTTACATATAACTAGGCAGTCCTGATGCCCAACCTTGACCCATCATTGTCTTAGCTCCAGTCTCTCCTGCAGTCTCTCTCCTGGGTGACCAGGTAGAAGCTGCCTCCAGGATCAGCAGGGGCGATTAGAGAGGAACAGTTCCCTCAAAGGAAGGGATAAGTTCTCCAGTAACATTGGATAGTGTGCAGGACAAACAGAACCGAGGATGCGCAAGCCTGAAGCATTGGTTTCAAAACTAGGTAAGTGTATGGTTATGCCTGTCTCACCAGAGCAGAGGATGGTACAATAGGCTAAAACCCTACGCAGCACCAAGCGAGTCTTTAAAAAAACTTCCTCCTCCAATGTGTTTTGCAATGTGATTTCTAGTATCACTTGTCAGAGAAGATGCTCGGCACTTACTCAGCCGTTGGCAACACATGGGAGGCAGCAAAGTCTGCGAATGCAACTGTTGGTAGAAAGCTGGTCTACTGCAAGTCTAGGTCCCATCTCCAGCACAGTCTGGATAAACTCAGTGGTGCACACGTGTATTCCTAGAAGCTGGTGTGGAAGCAGGAGCATGAACGTTCATGGTCATCCTTACCTACATACTGAGTTTGAGGCTAGCCTGTGCCATATGAGATCCTGTCTCAAAAAAATTAAAATAAAGGTCGGGGGAGAAGGAAAAAGCAAAGGGAGTACATATCAGTGAGATTCCAATCTCTGGAGAGAAACAAAGAGAACAAAGTTCAACACAGAAAACTGTTACCTAAAACAGAAAGAAGCAGAATGGGGCTTAGCTAGAAAGAGACAAAGACACTCTAAATGACACACGAACAGATTTACTGAGCAGCCACAACTGCTATCCCAGCTGAGATGAGAGGAGCTGTATTGTGGCTGACTTTCAGACCTCACTGGAAATATCACGGCCTTTGCTCACCAGCAGCACTGACGTGCAGGGTGGCATCTTTCAGCATTCCTCTAAAACTGACTACTGACATTAAACATCACATCTAACTTTGTCATTGAACAGCCCTGGGAAGACCTGGCCTTGGTGTCTTCCTAGAACTTGCTCTGCAGACCAGACTGGTTTCGAAACTCACAGAGATCCACCTGCCTCTATCTCCCTAGTGCTGGGACTAAAGGCGTGTACCACTACCATCCGACTAGAGTATTTTCTTAAATATTTATCTTAAAAAATCATCCATCAGTTTTGTTTATTCATCTCTTTGTTATTGCTGTGGGTTTTTTTTTTTTTTGGTGTTTTTTTGTTTTGTTTCCTAACACAGGGTTTCTCTGTGTAGCCCTGGCTGACCTGGAACTCTCTTTGTAGGCCAGACTAACCTCGAACTCAGGGATCCTCCTGCCTCTGCCTTCTGAATGCTTGAACTAAAGGTGTGTGCCGCCACCACCCAGTTTATTTATTCATTTTAAAGATGTGACATCCAAGGCCAGATGTGGTGGTGCATGCCTTTAGTCTACAAGGTCTACAAAGTGAGTTCCAGTACAGCTGAGGCCTTTATACAGAAAAGATGTGGCATCCAGCAGTCTTTTTCTTCTGTACTTAAATACAATTTAGAGAAGTCATAAAGTGTCTCAGCAGGCTCCACCAAGTCTATAGGTGGACACGAAAATACTTACATATTTGAAAGGGGCTAGGAGTGTATTAATAGCTTAGCTAGTAGAGTGCTTGCCTAGCATTAGAGTATCAGTGAAGGTCCATTAAGGGAAAACTCCTGGACAGCTCTGCAACTTCATCTAAACTAAATTTTATTTTTAAAACCGTGTTACATACTGTATGAAAAAGCTACTCAAAACTTATTTGCATATAGGAATTGATTCGTTTGGTATAGGAAGTTTTCTATGGGTGATTAAGCAAGTCGGGAGGCAGAGGAAGGCAGATCTCTGTAAGTTCAAGGCCAACCTGGTCTTAGTTAGTTCTAGGACAGGCTCCAAAGCTACAGAGAAACCCTGTCTTGGAAAAAAAAAAAAAGAAAACAAGTACACATTCAAATTGAGAAGTCTTTAAGTCATTAGAAAGACATGGATAGAGGCGGCCAAGAACCAAAACTTACCTTTTTTTTTCTTTTCCTTTTGGTTCTTTCTTCCATCAATATAAGGGCAGTGGCTGCTCTTCCAGAGGACTGGGTATGTTTCCCAGCATCCACAAGTCAGACTACAAGTATCAGTGACTCCAGTCCCAGAGGCTCTGATACCCTCTTTTGATTTCCTCTGGCACTGAACACATGTGATGTACAAACACACATGCAGGCAAAACACCCAAATTAATTAAATTAAAAAAATAATAAGGTCGGGTGGTGGTGGCACATGCCTTTAATCCCAGCACTTGGGAGGCAGAGGCAGGCGGATCTCTGTGGGTTCGAGGCCAGCCTGGTCTACAAGAGCTAGTTCCAGGACAGGCTCCAAAATTACAGAGAAACCCTGTCTCAAAAAACCAAAATAATAATAATAATAATGGTTGTTTCTGCTGTGGGACAATGGCCCTGTAAAGATTTGTCAGTTGTATTGGTTTAATAAAATGCCGATTGACCAATAGCCAGGCAGGAAGTATCGGCAGGGCCACCAGAACAGGAGAATTCTGGGAAGAGGAAAGGCTCAGTCTGCAGTCATCACCCAGACACAGAGGAAGTAAGATGAGGATGCCTCACTGATAAAAAGTACCAAGCCACGTGGCTGACACAGACAAGAATTATGGGTTAATGTAAGATATAAGAGTTAATAAGAAGCCTGAGCTAATAGGCCAACCAGTTTATAATTAATGTAAGCCTCTGTGTGTTTCTTTGGGACTAAACGGCTGCAGGATTGGGTGGGACAGAAACCTCTGACATCATGTTCCTACATGTTATGCCTGTCTGAGGGTATTGTACAAATCAGAGTCCAGTCAATAAGAAAAACACCAAAAATGCCCCTCCAAAAATTAGGCTCTTTTTTTTTTTGTTTTTGTTTTTGAGACAAGGTTTTTCTGTGTAACAGTCCTCAAACTCACTGAGATCCATCCTGCCTCTGCCCCCAAAGTGCTGTGATTAAAGGTGTGTGCCACCACTGTCCAGCCAAAAATTAGATCATCTTAACAGGAAAATTTGATGTATTTATTTGCTCAAGTGATACAGGACTGGAAGAATACACTGGGATTATAGCTCACCTCCCTGAGCTGTGGTTTGAGTGAGAATGTCCCTCAGAGGCCCATGTATTTAATGACTTATTTCTTTTAATTTTATGTGCATTAGTGTTTTACATGCATGTGAGTGAGAGTGTTGGATCCCCTGAAGTTGGAGTTAGAGTTGTGAGCTGTCATGTAGGCACTGGGAATTGAATCCTGGAAGAGCAACCAGTACCCTTAACTGCTGAGTGGTCTCTCCTGCCCCAAATTTTAACATTTGTTTCCCAGCTGTTGGCACTGTTTGGGGGGAGGTTTAGGAGATGAGCCCTTGCTACAGGAAGTGTGTTGCTGTGGGCTGGCTTTCAGGGTACACTGCTTCACTCTTCTCCTAGCGTGTTCTTCCGTGTCTGCTGTTGAGGACATGACCTCTCAGCTTGCTGCTCCTCACGCCATGCCTGCTCCCATGCGTCATAGTGGACTCTTACCCCTCTGGACCTATTAGCCCAAATGAACAACTCCTATAATTTTCATTAGAGTGCTTAGCACAGCGGCAGAAGAGTAGCTAGTTTGCTGTGGAACTGGGGTTGAGGCCCCAGAGATGAGTTTTCTACCTGCTGGCCACCTCTCAGAATGTAATGAAATGTTCTGAGATCAAAAATGTTGGTTAACACAAAACATCATTCTTTCCTACCCAGCCCTCTAGTCTCCCTCTTCAGTGCCCCCAATCTGGCAGAATTAAATGGTGGCCAGGTAGAATGACCTGGGAAACGCGATTTGCGAAGTTCCTGCCCTACACGAAAGGTTCTATTTGGGTTTTGAGATAATTAAGGTGGGAAAGTTGACCGTCATTTGTCCATGTTTTTCCTTTCCATATCACAGAAGGTAGAATTCAGCATTGTCACAATGCAGCTGGAGTTTGGGGATATGACTTGCCACCTGACCACTCTGGGGTGCTCAAGACTTTCTTGGTCCTTGGTGAGACTGAAGCCATTGCAGGGACAGTGTAGGTGTGGGCTAGCTGGTTGGTAGCAGAGTATAGCCTGCAAGCTGAAGACAATGAGTGAGGAGCATGGCATCTCCCGCTCTGCAGTCTGGGAACTGGCTGGTTGCTGAGGTGCCATTTAATCTTTAGACCACTTACCTGGTTCTTTTTGGCACGAGGCACTTACGTTACATGATGTTTCTGTGACATTCCTAGATAAATGTACAAGCACCACTCCCTGTCTCATTCCCTTAGGGCCTTTTCCCCCATACTCCCAACCTGCATTTGAGTACTTACACAAATTTAACGTATATTTTAAATTTTCTTTTACAGCACACCATTGAGGCCTTTTAACACCGTGCTTGCATCAATACCCTTTGAAATGTATTTCACTTTACGTGTGTGTCTAGGTGTACCCACATCATCATGCACACATGTGGAGTCGATTCTCTCCTTTCACCTTTATGCCTGTTCAGAGGATTGAACTCTGGTCATTAAGCTTGTGCAACAAGTGCCTTTATCCACTAAGCCATCTTACTGACCCCGGCTGGGGCTTTAAACAGGTAGGAGAAATACTTTTGTTTGTTAGAGTCTTAAGATTGGCAATAGAAATGCCTTCTTCTCTGGAATGTGTTCATTGCAAAGAACTAGAAAGAAAACATGAAAATTAGAAGAAAGCTCAGGTCCTGCTACGTTGTTTCTCATTCTACTAGCGTTGAGCACTTTAGTGTCTAAGATCACAGTAGAGGTTTATTTAGAAATAGTAGTCAGGGGACTAAATGTGCATTTGTAAAGCTGTGGCTATTTATTCTAGAAAATAATGCAAGATAAGTGGATTATATTAACAACCTAATCAGTGTAAACATGTTAACTGTTTTTGCTAATTGATGGAATTAACTGAAAACAGCAGATGTTGGCACACGAAAATGTTTATAAAACTGAGTCATGAGTAGATTCAAAAGCAAATAATAAAATCCATTCATTTTTAGCTTTTTATTTTGTCTTTCTACTTTGTTTAAAAAATAAATAACTCTCCATTGGAGAATAATTTGCATTCCATAAAATTCATCTTACTAAAGTGCACTGCACAATTTCTTTTTTTTCCTTTTTGTTCTGTTTTTTGTTTTTTGAGACAGTGTTTCTCTGTGTAGCCCTGGCTGTTCTGGAACTCACTCTGTAGACCAGGCTGGCCTTGAACTCACAGAGATCCACTTGCCTCTGTCTGGTATTAAAGGTATGTGCCATCACACCCGGCTTTGTTTTTTTTTTTTTGTAACAGATTTTTTTTCTGTGTAGCCCTGCATTCCTGGAACTTTCTCTGTAGACTACGCTGGCTCCTAACTCACAGAGATCCACTTGCATCTGTCTCTGGAGTGCTGGGAGAAAAAGTGTGTGCCACTGTTGTGATCTAGCTGCCCTCACTTCTTATGACCGACAGCGGAACTTCCTTGTGGTCTGTAATTGACAAGGATGTTTGTGTTCTTTCTGGCCAGTGGTTTTCCACAGAAGCAGTAGAAGTATAAAAGGCTTTAGCTGGGGAAAAATAAAGCTTGCTGTTCTTCCACCTGAAAAGAAGCCTCTGTGTCTCAATCCCAGCATCCCCACCCCATCCAACCCCCTGCCAGTCTCAGCATCTAGGCCGTGCCAGCAGCCCACCTCCAGGCAAAGTGCACATTTTCTTGTTTTCACCATATCCATAGATTTGTACAACTCCTAATACCATCTAAATTTTGATCATTTTTTTTATTTTCTCAAAAATCCTACCTAATAGGCCTGAGGAGACAGCTCAGCAGGTGAAGGTGCAAACCTCAAAAGCCTGAGGGCTTGAGTTAGATCTTCTGAGCCATGAAAAAAGCCAGATACGATGGCCTGTGTCTGTGAGATGGGGGCAGGGGCAGGAGAGTCACCTGGAAGCTCACGGCAGGCCAGTCAGCCTGGATTGCACAGTGGAGCCAAAGAGAAACTCCGCCTCAACAGAAAGGAAACTGAGAACTACCTCCTAAAATAGATCCTCTGGCCTCCACACAGAGCGGCAGGCACATGTGCACCCTCCCCACACCTAACAAGTAGTTATTTAAAATCTACCAACCAGCAGCAAAAACCTCCTGCCCCTCCTTTTCCTCCCCAGCCTTTCTGTCTACACATCTGCGTGCTGTGGACATTCACTCACACGGCCTCCTACATGCAGCCTTCTGTGCTAGGCTGGGCTTAGTTTGCAGTGTTTGCAAGGCTCATCCCTTTCATCCTATCTTGTATTTCTTCTACTGCTAAAAATATTTCATCATGTATCTATATCATGTCTGTTTACCCATCCACCAGCTAATGGATATTGGGATTCTCCTACCTACATTTTTAAGAAATTAATTTTAATTAACTTATTTATTTATTTACATACCAATCACAGTTTCCCTTCCCTTCACTCCTCCCATTCCCTCCCCCCACCTCCTTTCTACCCACCGCTCCATCCACTCCTCCTCCATCTCCATTCAGAAGGGGTAAGGCCTCCCGTGGGAGTCAACAAAGCATGGCGTATCAAGTTGAGGCAGGACCAAGCTTCTCCTGCTTGCATCGAGACTGGGAATCCCACCATAAAGAATAGGTTCCAGAGAGCCAACTCATGGGTCAAGGACAGGTTCTGGTTCTACTGTTAGAGGCTGTTTGGATGGAAGCTTCACCTCAGCCCCTGGCAACTATATATCCAAAGAGTCTGGGATGTTTGAGTTAAGGCTTCACCTCAGCCCCTGGCATCCATATATCCAAAGAGTCTGGCATGTTTGGGTGGAAAGTTCCATCCCCTGGGAATTGCCTCAGTCCAGACTCCACCTCTGAGAAAGCCCACCAAAACTATGACTCCTCCTCAGAGATGCCCAAGACCACTCCCACAGGGTATTTAAACTGCCCCCAGAGAACAAACACATGACAGTCTTCTTTCCCCATCTCCTCTCTGAGGGCCTGGAAGGCCACCAGGGAGTGCTGGTATCCATCAAATCTGGGCTTTCTCTTATTCAGTTTGATTTAAATTATTATGTCACCAGAAAGGTTTATTGGGCTGCAAAAACTTTTCAGGGGACCCACAAAAGACCAAGCTACACAACTGTCACCTAGATACAGAGGGCCTAGGTCTGTCCCATGTCTGCTCCTTAGCTGTTAGTCCAGAGTCCATGAGCTCCCACAAGCTCAGGTCAGCTGTCTCTGTGGTCTCCCTGTCATGTTCTTGACCTCCTACCCCTTGCTCTTAGAATCCCTCCTCCCTCTCTCCAATTGTCCTCCTGCAACTCGTCCCAGTGCTGGGCTGTGGATCTCAGCATCTGCTCCCATCAGTTACTGGATGAAGGTTCTATGATGGCAATTAAGGTAGTCACCAATCTGATTACAGGGGAAGGCCAATTCAGGCACCCTCTCCACTATTGCAAGGAGTCTTAGCTGGGATCTTCCTTGTGGGTTCCGGGGAGCTTCCCTAACACTAGGTTTCTCCCTAACCCATAATGGCCCCCTCTATCAAAATATCTCCTGGGAGTTCAAGATCAACCTGGGCTACAAAGCAAGTACCAGGACAGGCTCCAAAGCTACAGAGAAACCCTGTCTTGGAAAAAAAAAATGGAAAAACCAAATCTCTTTCATTACTCTCCCCCTCCATCCTGCCCCCAACTTGATCATTGTGATCCCTCATGTTTCCATTCCCCCTAACACCTCCCCTATACCCCTCCCCCAGTTTGCCCAGGACCTCTTTATTATTTCCTCTTCCCAGGGAGGTCCATGCATTCCTCTTAGGGTCCTCCTTGTTACCTAGCTTCTTGTGGCTGTGGATTGTAGCCTGGTTATCCATTCCTTTACATCTAATATCCACTTATGAGTGAGTACATACTTTGTTTGTCTTTCTGGGTCTGGGTTACCTCACTCAGAATGATTTTTTTTCTAGTTCCATTCACTTGCATGCAAATTTCATGATGTCAAGGTCCCTCTCCCCGACTGATTAATACTCCATTGTGTAAGTGTACCACGTTTTCTTTCTTTTTTTAAAAAAATCTTTTGTTTTTATTGAACTATATATTTTTCTCCACTCTCCTCCCTTCCTCTCCCCTCCCCTTCTACTCTCTCCCATGGTCCCCATGCTCCCAATTTACTCAGGAGATCTTATCTTTTTCAACTTTCCATGTAGATTAGATCCGTGTATGTTTCACTTAGGGTCCTCTTTGTTGTCTAAGTTCCCTGGCACTGTGAATTGTAGGATGGTTTTTCTTTGCTTTATGTCTAAAAGCCACTTATGAGTGAGTACATAGGACACTTGTCTTTCTGGGTCTGGGTTACCTCACTCAATATGATGTTTGCCCGCAAATTTCAAGATAATCTTTTTTTTTTTTTTTGCTGTGTAGTACTCTATTGTGTAAATGTACCACATTTTCCTTATCCATTCTTTGGTTGAAGGGCATTTAGGTTGTTTCCAGGTTATGGCCTTGACAAACAAAGCTGCTATGAACATAGTTGAGCACATGTCCTTGTGGCACGATTGAGCATCCTTTGGATATATACCCAAAAGTGGTATTTCTGGGTCTTGAGGAAGGTTGTTTCCTAATTTTCTGAGAAATTGTCACACTGACATCCAAAGGGGTTGTACCAGCTTGCATTCCCACCAGCAGTGCAGAAGTGTTCCCTTTTCCCCACAACCTCTCCAGCATAAGTTGTCATCAGTGTTTTTGATCTTGTCCATTCTTATAGGTGTAAGATGGAATCTCAGAGTTGTTTTGATTTGCATTTCTCTGATGACTAAGGATGTTGAGCATTTCCTTAAGTGTCTTTCAGCCATTTTAGATTCCTCTGTTGAGAGTTCTCTGTTTAGGTCTGTGCTCCCCCTTTTTTAAATTGTATCATTTGATCTTTGGATGACCAATTTCTTGAGTTCTTTGTATATTTTGGAGATCAGCCCTCTAACCAATGTGGGGTTGGTGAAGATCTTTTCATATTCTGTAGGTTGTCGTTTTGTCTTGTTTACTGTGCCCTTTGCTTTACAGAAGTTTCTCAGTTTCAGGAGGTCCCGTTTATTAATTGTTTCTCTCAGTGTCTGTGATACTAGGGTTATATTTAGGAAGTGGTCTCCTGTGCCAATTCATTCAAGTGTACTTCCCAGTTTTTCTTCTGTGAGGTTCAGTGTGGCTGGTTTTATGTTGAGGTCTTTGATCCATTTGTGGTGCGGGAGAATTGTCTGTATTCTGTCAATCATGTTTTAAATAAACGCTGATTGGCCAGGCAGGAAGTATAGGTGGGACAACCAGACAGGAAGTAAAGGTGGGGCAATGAGAACAGGAGAATTCTGGGAAGAAGGAAGCCCATTCCTCCCAGTCCTGCCCAGACCACCGAAGAAGCAGGATGTGACCTGCCCTGCTACAAAAGGTACTGAGCCATGTGGCTAACATAGATAAGAATAATGGGTTAATATAAGCTACAAGAGCTAATAAGAAGCCAGAGATAATGGGCCAATCAATTTATAATTAATATAGATCTCTGTGTAATTTCTTTGGGGGTTACTGGCAGTGGGGACTGGGCAGGACAGAAACCCCCACAAGCAGGCCCTCATGTTACACATTTGGACTTGAGTTTTGTGCATGGTGATAGACATGGGTCTATTTTCATTCTTCTACATGTTAATATCCGTGCCAGCACCATTTGTTGAATATGCTTTCTTTTTTCCATTTTATATTTTTTGCATCTTTGTCAAAGATCAGGTGTTCTCAGGTGTGTAGATTGATATCTGGGTCTTTGATTCGGTTCCATTGGTCCTCCTGTCTGTTTTTATGCCAATACCAGGCTGTTTTCAGTACTGTAGCTCTGTAGTAGAGTTTGGAGTCAGGGATTGTGATGCCTTCAGAATTTCCTTTATTCTACAGGATTGTTTTGGCTATCTTGGGTTTTTTGCTTTTCCATATGAAGTTGAGTATTGTTCTTTTGTGGTCTGTGAAGAATTTTGCTGGAATTTTGCATTGTCTCTGTAGATTGCTTTTGGTAAGATTGCCATTTTTACAATGGTAATTCTACCTACCCAAGAGCATGGGAGATCTTTCCATTTTCTGATATCTTCTTCACTTTCTTCAAAGATTTAAAGTTCTTGTCATGCAGGTCTTTCACTCGTTTGGTTAGAGTTACTCCAAGATATTTTATGTTATTTGTAGCTATTGTGAAGGGTGATGTTTCTCTGATTTCATTTTCAGCCCATTTAACATCTTTACAACATTTTCTTTATCCAGTCTTAGGTTGAGGGGCATCTAGGTTGTTTCCAGGTTCTGGCTGTTACGAATAATGCTGCTATGAACATAGTTGAACAAGTGTCCTAGTGGTATGATTAAGCATCCTTTGGGTATATGCCCAAGAGTGGCATTGCTGGGTCTTGAGGTAAATTGATTCTCAATTTTCTGAGAAACTGCCATACTGACAAGTTGGTACTCCCACCAGCAGTGGAAGAGTGTTTTGCTGACTTCACATCCTCTCCAACATAGGACATCATTAGCCATTTTGATCCTAGCCATTCTGTCAGGTGTAAGATGGCATCTCAGAATCATTTTGATTTGCATTTCTCTGATGGCTAAGGATGTCGAGCAATTCTTTAAGTGTAGTTTGGCTATTGGAGATTCTTCTGTTGAGAAATCTCTGTTTAAATCTGTATCATGTTTTTTAATGGGATTATTTAGTATTTTGATGTCTAGTTTCTTGAGTTCTTTATATATTTTGAATATCAGTCCTCTGTGAGATGAGGGGTTGGTAAAGATCTTTTCCCATTCTGTAGGGTGCTGTTTTGTCTTATTGTCAGTGTCCTTTGCCTTATAGAAGCTTTTGCATTTCAGGAGGTCCTATTTATTGATTGTTGCTCTCAGTGTCTGTGCTAGTGGTGTTATATTCAGGAAGAAGTCTCCTGTGCCAATGCATTCAAGGCTACTTCCTACTTTCTCTTCTATCAGCTTCAGTGTAACTGGATTTATGTTAAGGTCTTTGATCAACTTGGATGTGAGTTTTGTGCAGAGCGATAAATATGAATCTATTTGCATTCTATATGCCACCATCCAGTTATGCCAGCACCATTTATTGAAGATGCTTTCTTTTTTCCATTGTATATTTTTGGCTTCTTTGTCAAAAATCAGGTGTTCATAGGTGTGTGGATTTGTGTCAGGGTCTTCAACTCGACTCCATTAATCCACATATCTGTTTTTGTGCCAATATCAGGCTGTTTTCATTACTATAGCTCTACAGTAGAGCTTCATGTCAGGGATGGTGATGCCCCCAGAAGTTTCTTTATTGTACAGTATTTTTTTTAGCTATCCTGGGTTTTTTGTTTTTCCACATAAAGTTGAGTATTGTTCTTTCAAGGTCTGTGAAGAATTGTGTTGGGATTTTGATGGGAATTGCATTGAAGCTGTAGATTACTTCTCGTAAGATGATTGTCATTTTTACCATGTTGATCCTACCGATCCATGATCATGGGGGATCTTTCCATCTTCTGTTATCTTCCTCAGTTTCTTTCTTCAAAGACTTTAAATTCTTGTCATAAAGGTCTTTTACTTGTTTGATTAGAGTTACTACAAGATGTTTTATATTATTTATGACTATTGTAAAGGGTGTTGTTTCTCTGATTTCTTTCTTAGTCCATTTATCATTTGTATATAGGAGGGCTACTGATTTTTTTTTTAGTTAATCTTGTATCCAGCCACATTAATGAGAGTGTTTTTCAGCTGTAGGAGTTCCCTGGTAAAGCTTTTGGGGTCACTTATGTATACTATCATATCATCTGCAAATAGTGAAAGTTTGACTTCTTCCTTTCCAATTTTTATCCCCTTGATCTCCTTTTGTTGCCTTATTGCTCTAGCTAGAACCTTGAATACTACATTGAATAGATATGGAGATGTAACACAAATGATAAAAACCCAGAGACAGATATTGGGGTTCAAGCTGAAGATCAGAAAAGCAAAACAGCCAAGCAGCTAGAGGTTCTGACCTCTACCAAGGCTCAGACATACAAAGGGCGATCCTGTCCTAGCGTGACTGTAGCCTGCTGTGCTCGCCATCAAACCCCAGACTGCACTGAACTCCTGCCATGCATCCCTCCCTAGAGCTGGGATTAGGACTTGTTGGCCCAAGTGCTGGGATCAAATGTGTGAGCTCTGTTTCTCTGTTAGACTGATTCACTCTTGGGTAGCCAAGGTGGGCCTTGAGTCCTGGGATTAAAGGTGTGAGCCACCACCTCCTGGACTCTAGTGGCTTAGCTCTGCACTCTGATTTTCATTTGTTAAAACACAAATAATATACCACTATAGAGAGAGTAGAAGTGGACAGCCTTGTCTTGTCCCTGATTTTAGTGAAATCTCTTTGAGTTTCTCTCCACTTAATTTGATGTTTGCTGTCGGCTTGCTGTATATTGCTTTATTATATTTAGGTATCTTCCTTGTATCCCTGTTCTCTTTAAAACCTTTATCATGAAGGAGTGTTGGATTTAATGAGCTGATCAGGTAGGTTTTTTTTCTTTCAGTTGGTTTATATGATGGGTTACACTGACAGATTTTTGTATGCTGGACCACCCTCCTACCTTCTTAACAGTTAGGAAACAATTCAGTATCCATCAACATGATATATTCATTATCGTGATTGTTGTTGGTTTTCTAGACAGTTATATCAAAACATCAAATTGTGTTAAGTATTATAGTTTAATCAATGTCAATTATATCATAAAATTTGTAAAAATTATTTCATGTAAGTTTAAAATCTTTCTTAAAAGTATTGTTTTCCACATTTATGCTGGTTTGGATTTTTATGCTACGTTTTGGCATATTTTCATAACAATGCCTTACTTTATTTTTAACATTTAATTATTAGTATATTTTAAAACTTCATTTGAAATATCCACCACAGACCCATGTATTCAAAACTTGTTGGAGATGGTAGAAACTTTGAGAGGCAGGACCTGGTGGAGGAAGTTAGGCCCCGGAACACACCTTCAAAGGGTGTTCTGGAACAGTGGTGTCTTCCTCTTCCTCATTTGATTACTGGCTATCATGAGGTGAGCAGCTCATTCTACGATGCTCCCTCCCTGATGAGTAGTGTTAGCACAAGCTAATGGAGCCAATCTACCACAGACTGAAATCTCTGACTCTGCAAACCAAACTTAATCTTTTCCCTTTTTAATCTTTATTTTTGAGAACTTTAAACATGTATTAGATATGTACTACTAATAATTAAACACATACTAATAATTATTCAAACATTAATTAAATATGATCAAATATACCCTCCACTTGCTTCTTCTAACACCCGCCATGCCCCCCGTTAGCCCCTCTCAACTTGATTTTTTTTTAAATAACCCGCTAAGTCCAGTTAATGCTGCTGATATGTGCATGGGTACCATGTGAACTCTCCAATGGCCACTTCCTCAAAAAAATCCTTTCTCTTGACAAGTTGACTTTCTCAAGAGACTGGAAAGATGGCTCAGTAATTAAGAGCACTGATTGCTCTTACAAAGGATGTAGGTTTGATTCCCAGCACTACACAGTGGCTCACAGCTACCTGTAACTCCTGTTCCAGGGGATCTGATAGCCTCCTCTCACCTCAGTGGGGACCAGGCATATACGTGGTGAACAGACATACATGGAAGACAAAATATTCATATAATAAAAGTTAGTAAAGATCTAACTCTTTTTTAAGTGGATTTTCTGCTGGATGTTGGTGACACATGCTTCTAATCTTGGCACTTGGAAAGCAGAGACAGGCAGATCTCTGTAAGTTTGAGGCCAGCCTGATCTACAGAGCTAGTTCCAGGACAGCCAGGACTACACAGAGAAACCCTGGTTTAGAAAAAAAAAAGTGTTTCCCCCCCCAAAAAAAAGCGCTAATTTTCTTAGGTATCTGTTACAGAAACTGAAAACTGAATAATACTGTATTCCTTTTGCCAACTGATTTTTTTGTGGGGGATAGGGATTGGTTTTGTTTTTTTGAAACAGGGTTTCTCTGTAGCTTTGGGTCCTGTTCTGGAACCTGCTCTGTAGACCAGGCTTGCCTTGAACTCACAGAGATCCACCTGCCTCTGCCTCCCAAGTGCTGGGATTAAAGGCGTGCGCCACCACCATCCTGGCCAACTGTTTTAGTTTGGGTTTTATTGCTGTGAAGAGACACCCTGAGCAGATGTTTAGCCCATTATCGTAATGGTAGGAAGCATGGCAGCACACAGCCAAACGTGGTACTGGAAAGGTAGCTGAGAGTTCTACAATTGGATCATCAACCATCAGGAAGAGAGTTTGAGCATTTGAAATCTCAAAGCCCACCCCCAGTGTCGCACTTCCTCCTGACAGTGCCACTCCCTATGGGCCTCTGGGGGCCATATTCATTTAAACCAGCACACCATCCATTTAAAGAATACAATTTGCCTTTAGATGTCATAGTTCATGCTATAGAGCACAGCACTAAGAATTCTTCTTAAGAAGTCATCCTGCTCATCTTCTATTTTCATATTAATGTAAATCTCTATAATTTCATTTCTTACTTGAGCATCTTCCAAATTCTACTTAATTTTGGATGAAAAATTATGGTAGAATATATAAACTATTAGGCTGGGGGGAATTCAAGAGGGACACTGAGATGGATTAAGAGGGAGTAAGGAGTTTATCAGAAAAGTTATTAACACCATGGATAAGCAGACAGGCAGCAGCATGGTGGGGGCTTGAGGATTTCTGGCCCCAGGATCAAAAACAGACTGTGTTGGTTGTTTTGTTTTTAGACTGGGTTTAACTATGTAGCCCTGATTGCCTGGAACTCACAGGTGTCTACCTGTCTCTGCCTCCCTTGTGCTGGAATTAAAAACCTAAGCCACTGTGTCCATCCAGCCCTATTGGTTAGTTTGCAGCTTTTGTTGTTGATTTGACAAAAGCTAGAGCCATAGAGAAAGGGGAACCTCACTTGGAAAGTGCCCCCATAAGATTACCCTGTAGGGCATCTTCTTTATTAGTGGCCGATGTGGCAGGGTCCAGCCCGTTGTGGATGGAGCCACCACTGGATTGATAATCCTGGAACATATAAGAAAGCTCACTGAGGAAGCCAGGAGGAGCAAGGTGGTAAGCAGCCAGCACTCCTCCATGGTCTCGGCTTCAGTTCCTGCCTCCAGGTTCCTGCCCTGAGCTCTGTTAGGTCTCACACCCTCCGTAGGTCTAAAACTAAGCTGAAGCTGTGCTATAGGGTTTCTGGTGGATAGTGAAAAGTCAGCATTTCTCAGGAATTTGTGAAATGGGTTTTCCATGCGCCCCTCCCAGAGATCCCTCCCCCCAACTACTCATCTTCCTTATAATCGGCATGATTTGTCTACCCCACATGCTCTAGCCAGTGCAATCTCTCTACTCCTACACTTTCTATGCTCTGCTCCCCTCCCCACACCCCTTCTCTCTGCTTGATATCTTCACTACCCTCCCCTGCTCTCCCTCTTCCCTGGCCCTGGTCATGTCCAGTCTGCTTTCTTTTCTCTCTGCTCTGGACTCTTGAAGATGCTTCCAGATATTCTCTCTCACCCACAATAAAAACCCTCCCCAATGGAACAGTCATGTTGGCAACTTCTTTACTGCCGCCACCCACCCCCATCCAAGCTCCTGCCCTGACAGTCTCAGTGATGAACTGGGACTGGGACACGGAAGTCAAATAAACCCTTTCCTTTTTTGATCCTGGTGTTTTACTACAGCAATAGACACTTAACATAGACATCAGGATGGGCCAGCATAGCAGAAGTGGACTTCTGAAGATGGAGACGTTTCCAAGTGACCTTGCTTCCTCCATCCCATTGCTCTGTGATTTCTTGGAGGGTTGTCTGTCATTACATAATATTGACTGGCAACATTATTATTGGTATTCTCTCAACAGTTTCTTTCCATTCTTTACTGCTAGGGATTGAGCCTAGAGCCTTGCACTAAGCAAACTCTATTACTGAATCCTTACTATATGGTTAGTCCTCAGATCTGTTTGTTTGTTTTTTAAGTAGTTCATGGGCAGTAGGAAAGTAAAAATCAGGAGGCTTTGTTTTTTCTGTTTCTTTTGGGGTTTTGAGACAGGGTTTCTCTGTGTATCCCTCTCTGGCTGTCCTGGAAGCCGTTCTGTAGACCAGGCTGGCCTCAAACTCAGAGATCTGCCTGATGAGGCTTCGTCTTTAAGTTAGAAATTAAAGTGATTCAACTCAGCTAACTTCTCATAGTCCTATAACCACATGGCTACATTTGTTTCCAAAGTACTTGGGAAATGTAGTCCAGAGCTGAATGCAACCCACTCAGTTTAACTTAGAAATTAGCAGCCTTGAAGGTTATTGAGGATGGATCCTTTTTTTGTCCTTGGTAATATATTCTAATTTGTGAAGTAAAAACTATAAAATATAAATGAAGAACTATATCAGGTCTTTCTTTGGACTGCCAGCTCCCAAATAATGCCACAGAGACTTTTTATCATGAAAGCTTGGCCTTACCTTAGGCTTGTTCTCAACTAGCTCTTAAAACTTTATTATATTTTAATCTACATTCTACCACAGGGCTTGTTCTCTCTCCTCAGCACCATATGTCCGACTTCCTCCGTGTCTGGCTGGTGAATTTCCTTCCTCAGATTTTTCCTCTGAGTCCCTCTCTCTGCCCAGAAGTCCCGCCTATCCTCTCCTGCCTAGCTATTGGCCTTTCAGCTCTTTATCAAACCAATCAGAAGTTGCCTTAGGCAGGTGAGGTAAAACAGAAACATCTTTCACATAGTGTGATCAAATATCTCAGAGAACATTTCAATTCCCAGCACCCACATGGCAGCTCTATCTGTAACTCCATCCATGCTGGGGAATATTATTTTCAGGTATGTGACTTTGTTTAAGCTGCATTTGTTTAACTTTGTGAAGCTGTGTTACTTTACCTGTCTAAAACACCTGATCATCCTAATAAAGACCTGAACAGTCAATAGCAAGGCATTAGCAAGGATAGATGGGGCTGGCAGGCAGAGAGAATAGATAAGAGAACCAAGAAGGAGGAGAGAACAAGGAGCAGGAAAACATCAGAGGCCAGCCACCCAGCTCCACAGTAAGCCACAGGAAAGAAGCAAAGAAGGGTGTACAGAAATGAGGAAGATAAAAGCCCAGAGGCAAAAGGTAGTCGGGTAAGCCAAGCTAAGGTCAGGCATTCAAAGCTAAGAAGAGCCTTTGTGTGTGGTTTATTTGGGAGCTGGGTGGTGGGCCCCTCAAGAAGCCAAAAGAGTAAAGCATCACACTACACATCCAGTTACTAGGATTTGACACCCTCACACAAACATACGTGCAGGCAAAACAGCACATAAAAAATAAAATGAAAAAAATCCTAAAGTTTTGAAGTGCTTATAAAGTTTTATAGTAAAAAACTTGAAGCTGGAAAGATGGCTCAGAGGTTAAGTATGTGTACCGCTCTTCCAAAGGTCCTGGGTTTGACTCCTAGCACCAGTCAAGTGACCACCAACTGTCTGTAATTCCAGCTCCAGGGGACCTGATAACCTCTTCTGGCATTCTGTGGAAGACACAAAGCTAATGTAGCTTGACAAGACAATTCTTTTTGTAAAAAGCAAAACACTGGGCCTTCACAGTGCTCTCTTTGATCTGACCTAGGCGTAACTATATCTCATCCCACTGGTAGAATCTTGACTTCACACTCTAATAAGACTGGTTGATTATGATTGGCTAATCGATAAAAAGGGGAATGGGAAGGCTCAGGAAACATGAGTACTTGTCTGGCTAACTACCTTTGATAGAAACAACAAAACGTTACTTACTTGTGGGCACTTAAGTTGATAAACACACACACACACACACACACACACATGCATAATTAAAAATAAAATCTAAAAGAAAAAGCTATTTAACCATGTCAGTCAACACAATGGTCCCTTTAGTCATGATCAGCTCTCATCCTTGAGCTAGGCCCTACACAATAGCCTCACTGCCCATTGTTGGGTGATTTCTTCTCTCTACTCATTACCCATTCTCCTCCTTGAGAGTACCTCACATTATCTGTAATACATTCTGTGTTGATCATTTGGATTAACCTGATGGAGATCTTGAAGACTGGGAGCTCAGGGGAGGACATAGATACCAGTAACATTAACATTCCAAGGAGATTAAATGTGAACAGGAAAGGACAATCTTTAACATTGTTGATCTGGGCAAAACAGGTCTTCCTTCATAAAATATATCACAAATTTGTGTGTGTGTGTGTGTGTGTGTGTGTGTGTGTGTATGCACGCACATGTGTATAGGTGGACAATATTGTAGGATATTTGATTGCACTGTGAAATTCTGAGACTGTATTAATAAAATTAGCCTTGGATCAGGGGTGGAGCTAGTGACTAGTTGACACTAGGCTAGGAATTAGCCATAGAGAGGACAGAGGAACCAGGAAAATGGATAGAAAGATGCACAGGAAGGAGTAGGGAGGGACTTAGAGACTCACTGTCTTTTTGGTTTGGAACAAGTGGAGAGATGCTCCCTTGTTGGGTCTCGGGCCAAAAAGAAAGGTTAACAAATTGCTTCTTGGCGTTTCTGATCTAGTAGGTTTTCACCCCAACATCTGACTTACAAGTCTTTATTGCTAAGCAGAATAGTTCTGTTAAAACCTACATTTGACAGCCATGGCCGAGCTGGTGCTAGTGGGACCAGAAATCATGTCAGGCCCTGAGGCACAGATGGAACTTAAAATATCAGTAGATTCAGGTGCGGTTATTAAACCAACAGAAAAACAACAGAACAAGGTGCAGTTTGAGACCAGAGGACAACTTTGACAAGTTGGTCCTCACCTTGTTGAGGTGGCAGAGGTGGGGTGGGTGGGTGGAGTGTTTCTGTCTCTGTAGTTCCTGTGTACTTTAACCTGTCTGGCTTAGCCTCCAAGTGATTCTCCTGTAAGAGTGCTAGGATTATAGCTCTTGTAATCGGGATTGCAAGTGTGTGCAACCTCATCTGGCTTTGTCTGAGAGTCAGGTTGTCAGGACTGTGTAGCCTTTAGCCACTGAGCCCAGGTTCAGTGCACACTTTTAATAGGATTCTATTTCTTGATTTTGTCTTGTTTTTAACAGGATCTTATGTAGCCAAGGCTTGAATGTTATAGCTAAATAAGCATGACATTCAACTCCCGATCTTCCTCACTCCTCCTAATACTTGTATTATAGGTATCTATGCTCAGTGGGATTCAGTTGCTTAAATTTTCAGAATAAATGAAATGTTATGTGGTAATAAAACCAGTTTTCTGTGTATTAGTATTTTACCTTCATGTGTGTCTGTGTGTGTGCCTCTTGCATGCTTCATGTCAGCAGAGGCCAGAAGAGGGCATCTGATCCCCCAGAACTGAAGTTACAGAAGGTTCTGAGCTACCACCTAGATGCTGGTAATCAAACCCAGGTCCTCAGGAAGAGCAGCATCTCTTAACCCCCTCTGAAGCCAATTTTAAAGACCTATAAAAAGGCACTCTAACACGCACGCACGCACACACGCGCACACACACAGAGGAATCAGTTCCTGACTATATTTTTTATTTGTTGATACTGGGGTTTTTTTTGGTATATTTGTTTGTTTGTTGAGACAGGGTTTCTCTGTGTTGCCCTGGCTGTCCTAGAACCCGATCTGTAGACCAGATTGGCCTTGAGCTCACAGAGATCTGCCTGTCTCTGCCTCTTGAGTGATGGAATTAAAAGCATGAGTCACCACCACACAGCAACACTGTTGTTTTTTCAAAAAGGTCTCACATAGCCTAAGATGGTCTTGATTTTGTCAAGTAGCTGTGGATGAACCAACCTTTTGAACTTCCTGCTTCTCGCTATGAAGTTCAAGGTTTGCATGTATGTGATGTCATGCCCAGCTACTAGAAATGGTTTTAATACAGTGCTTCCACCTTTAGAAAGGTTATCCAAATGGAAAACCAACAAAGAAACTCCAAAATTATACCAAACCAGAAATGGTAGCGTTCAAGGCCAGCCTCAGCTTTATGGACACCCAGGTAAAACAAAACAAATTCAAACCAAGAGGATATAGGCAACTTAAATAGGTTCATAACTATCAATGGGCTTTAAGCTCAATTTTAAAAATAAGTGTCCCAACAGCATCCACTGTTGTGCCACGTACAATCCTAGCACTCAGGAGGCACAGGAAGTTGGATTTCTGTGTGATTTCAAAGCTAGCCTGAGTCTGTATGACTCCAGGAATCTGAGGCTATAGACTGAGATCATATCTTTTAAATAAAAGTCTCGTGTTGAAGAAAAGCCCAGGACCAGATAAGAGTGACGTGTAGGAGGAGGGCCCACTTGTTAGTCCCAGCTGCCTGGCTAGCTAAGCCCTGAAATAATAGAAACTGTATTAATTAAATCACTACTTGGCCCATTAGCTCTAGCTTCTTATTGGCTAACTCATATTAATTTAACCCATATTTATTAATTTGTTTATCACCACGTAGCAGTGGCTTACCGGCAAAGGACGTCTATCTCTGGCAGCGGATCCATGGCATCTCCCTGACTCTCTTTCCTTCTCCCAGCATTCATAGTCTTCCCCGCCTAAGTTCTGCCCTGTCACAGGCCAAGGCAGTTTCTTTATTCATTAACTAATGAAAGCAGCAGATAGACAGAAGGACCTCCCACACCAGTGACTGCTGGACTACCAGAGGGATTATGAGAAGGGAGGAAAAGGAAATACATGTGACTGGAAAGTAGAAGGGGTAGGATTGAGAAGTGGTTCAGGACAGAGGGTGGTGTGGGGGGCATGACATGTTGACAGGTCAGGGGAAGCAGGGCATGGATACATGTGAAAATGGCATAATGAAACCCATCTCGCTATGCTAACTTAAATCAAAACTGGGCTGGGTGGCCATTGTGTTGGTCTTGTTTAGGCAAAGATGTTGTTGAGACTGTCAGCCCTGTAGAAGACAATACCTTGCAGCATATATCCTGGTCCTCTGGCTCCCACAGTCTTTCCCTCCCCTCTTCTGTGATGGTCCCTGAATCTTAGGGGTTGTGTTGTAGATGTATTCGCTGGGGCTGGGCAGGGCTGGGCACTGCATGATAACTTATTCTCTGCATTTTGACCAGTTGTAGGTTTCTGTGGTCGTATCTATCTGCTGAATAAAAAAGTTTGATAGAAAACATCCTGTGCTATTTCTGTTGTTTGGACTTTCAGAGTCCACTTGTTCAGGTTCAGGACTGCTCATGAGAGGCTGCTGCAGTCAAGGTCTTCATCAGGGTTGCAGGCACCTGAAAGCGTGACTTGAGGGTTTGCTTTCAACCTGTTTGTGTGTCTAGTGGAGAGTTACAAGTTCTGTACTAAAGGGAGCTCAGTAGGCCAGCTACAGAGCGGACAGCTTGCACAAGTGGAGGGGAGGGTAAGAGGGAGAGTGGGGGAGGGAGAACAAGTCAAGGGAGCAGAATGCAAACCCACTGATCACCTGACCTCAGAAGAGATTACTTTTGAACTATTCTTTTAGGCACTTAGACTAACCTTCACATAAGGTGAATGCCATTATAGGAATGTGTGAAAATATGGCCTAGAATCCCTGTGGGTTATCTTAAAGGTTATTTAGCATAATAGCTAACCCAATGTTGGGAAAACTCTCCCATACTGGCCTATAATGTACCAACCTCTCATTTAAAAAAAAAAAAAGAATTTAAGAAATTCTGGAGCTGGAGTTGTAGTTGGTGGTAGAGTGCATTGCCTAGGACTTGCAAGGCCCTGTGTTGAGCCATTGTAGAAAAAAGGTCGTCAGACTGTGGAGGTGGAGTAAACCTTTAATCTGAGCACTTGAAAGGTAGAGGCAGAGGCAGATCTCTCTGAGTTCGAGGCTAGTCTAATCTTACATAGTGAGCTCCAGGTCAATAGTAAATATTAAGACTTCCCCTCCAAAATAAATAAATATCGTTTCTATCATAATTAACTCTAAAGTTTGTAAAAAAAAAAAAAAAAGAAAAAAAAACCAACTTGAGGTATTGACTATATATAGGGGAAAAATGTTGGGTGGCACATTCGCAGATTAAGTTTTAGTAATTTCATTAGGTTCTCAGAAGCCTTGATCTTTCAGGTTTTATCTGAAAAATAAATTTGTAAGGCATCTTTACTTTTACTGGTCAGAAGTGGCTCTCTTAGAAATGAACATTTTCGGGCTGGAGAGATAGCTCAGAGGTTAAGAGCACTGCCTGCTCTTCCAGAGGTCCTGAGTTCAATTCCCAGCAACCACATGGTGGCTCACAACCATCTGTAATGAGATCTGGTGCCCTTTTCTGGCCTGCAGCATACATGTAGGGAAAACACTGTATACATGATTAATAATTTAAAAAAAAAAGAAATGAACATTTTCAATCAGTACTGGTTTGGTTTCTTGAAGAGTTTTAGAGATTAATGTTAATTGAAGGCTCTTAGGAAGTGAGTTTCTGTATGTTTTGGCCCATTTTGAAGACACAGGATCCGCTGATGTTGCCTCGACACTGAACTATATTTGGGGAGTTGACGTACAGAGGGTCTGTCTTGGATTAGGGCTCAGAATACGTAGGGGATTTCCTGATGAGGACCAGGGGTCAGACATCATGACAGGTGTTATCTCTTCTAACTTTGGAACTGGAAGCAGCTTGGGGCCATTGCACACTCATCCGACAGGAATGCTAAGAAACTGTCAGGCGACATCCAATGTGAAAATCCAGAAATTTGCTGTTCTTCTACCACTTCTCACAGCATATCAGTGTGACAAAAAGGGACTAATGCATTCTGATAAGGGCTTCTGTTTTTAAGCATTTAATAATGAATTAAAAAAATAGAAAACAGACCTTACTGCCAGGCTTTATAGTAGAATAATTAAAACTAATTATTATGCCCATTAATATCTTAATTATTCTATTACTAATGGGTTAAATTACTGTGATGGAAATAAAGGTATTTTAGAATTAAAGACATTTTAGTTCCCCTTAAGTATCTCAAAGTAACCCTTGGGCTTTAGAAGTTGGTATTATTTCATTAAAAAATGAAAATATGAATATGCCTGAAAGTGGAAAATATATGGAAATACTGACTCCTCCCCCCGGGCATATACATTGAGCAACTTTTCATTTGAATGATTAAAAAATGCAATGCAATTTTGCACATTTCAATCACTAAGACTGATAAATTTTTAAAAAATACCAAGCTATGAACTTAACATGATATATATATATATATAGTTATATATAGTTATATCCTACAATATCTATGGAATAAAAAGTTAGTCCCAGAAGTTATTGAAGGACTATCAAAATGAAAGTCAAAAGGCATGTCCTTCCCTGTGCACGCTCGGTCTGTTAATGAATTGATGCTAGAGCATCTCATTTTAGAAACTGTATTTAAGCATTATAGTTTAGATGTTACTCAAAAAAAAATATTGTAGGTCTTTAAGGCAAACTACATTTTCCCACCTAAAGTGGAAGCTGTTGGTAGAATGCTTGTTCAGTGTGCATCAAGCTCTGAGCTTTATTCCCAGTACCATATAAACCAGGATGTGGCAGCATACCAGTAATCCTAGGATTTGGGGAGGGTGGGTGCAAGCAAGACGATCAGGAATTTCTGGTCATCTTTTTATGGCAAGTTTAAAGCCAGCCCGCGCTATACGGAGTGTGCCTCAAAAATAATGTCAAACAAAAGATCCTTAAACGTTCTCAGTGCTTTCCCTCCACAAGTGAAAATTTTAAATTGGGACAAGGATTTTTTTTTTCATTTTAGGCCACAATATATTTTCTAAAAATAGCATAATTATAGGAACATTTAAATATTAGTAACTTACATTTATTAATGTAACTTGATGGATTCCTACCATCTGACCTGTCTTGGCCCCATTCCCAAGACTGACTACACCTTTAAACCCAACGTAATTTACCACTTTTCTTCCTCCAGCATGATCTCAAGCCTTAAGTTTTAAAAATTTAATAGATGCTACATGCTATTGTATGCTAGTAAAATAAAATTGTGGTGTCCCCAAAGGACGTTAAGTACCAGATTCTAAAACCCAATCGGACATCTCATTTCACGTCATGCAACTTTGGAGGGTAGCAATTTGAGTTTGAAGCCTCCTGCTCAGCTCGGATTCCACGCAGAGAGTCACCGAACTTAAAAAAAAAATAAATTTCTACTAACAGTGACAGCCCTTTGTGTGGCGGTGAGCAGCTGCGGTGACCAGGAAAACAGGCAAAGGCAAATCTTGTCGCAGACCGTGAGCTGTCCCAATTTCTAAAGGGAATCAGCTGTCGGAGCTCGACTCAGAGTCAAAATGGGTCGGCCTCAGGCTGGGGTCCTAGAGCCTCCGCCACTTAGCCGGCTTTTCCGTCCAAGGCGTTAAAGCCACCTCTAAGGAAACGCAGGGAGGGAAGGCTGGGTTGGCGTGCAGACAGGTGCGCCCGCTGTTTGGAATACACAAAGGGCCGGTGGCACCGCCACTGTGTCCCTGGCAACTCCACGCACGCGCCCCTTTCCGCCCGCCAGGCCGCGCTCAGGGCGGGAGACCAGCCGGGAGGGCGGGGCGGCGAGCGCAGGTCGCCCTCCTTGGCGACATACACCCTCGGGCCTGCTCGCGGACGCGGCCTGGGAAGCGCGAAGTCGGCGCTAGGGATGGCGCCACCGCGGTTGTCGGGATTTGTAGTCCGTGAGCCTGTGGCGCCCCTCCCCTCCGGGTAGGCCGGTCCAGGCGTCCCCGCCCTCTGCACGCCGACTTCCTGCCGCTGCTCAAACTACCACTCCCGTCATCCTCCGCGCTGCGGGCTGAAAGCGAAAACAAATTCTAGGCTGCGAGGTTGCTGCCCTCCGCCAGGCGCCCCTTCCCGCTCCCCGCCCCTCAGGCGCCCTCCCGTGAGGTGGGGAAGCGAGAGGCCGCGGCTTTCTCTCCGGCTTTCCTCGGCTCTCGGCGTGGGACGCGCGTCGGCGGGAGACGCAGGCCTTGCTGAACCTCTGCCGGCCCGGTGGCGCGCACCGGCGGGGCTCTGCCTCGCCACACACCGGTCGGGACCCGGAAACTTGTGGGGGCGGCGACCCCCGGGCGCGTGTCCCTCCGCCGAGGCGGCCGCGTGCGGATGGCCATGTACTAGGCTGGGCTCCCTATGCGCCCGGAGAGCGCGGGCCGCCGCCTCGGGCCGCCGCTTCCTGCCGCCGCTCGCCTTGTCCACGCCGGCGCCAGAGCTCGAGCCCGAGCCTCAGCCCGCTCCAGGCCGGGGCGTCGAGCCGCGGGCGGCGCGGCCATGTGGGGCTAGTCCGCGCCGCGCACCCCGCAGCGGACCGGCAACATGGAGGCAGCCGTCGGCGCTCCCGACGGCGGGGACCAGGGCTGCGTGGGGCCGCTCGAGGATGCGACGCCCATGGACGCCTATTTGCGCAAACTGGGCTTGTATCGGAAATTGGTCGCCAAGGACGGGTCGTGCTTGTTTCGGGCTGTGGCCGAGCAGGTAAAGGGACGGGGTCCCACCGGGACGGGCTCGGGGCTGGGTGCGACACGCCACCCGCAGCTGCCTGGCCGCCCACGGCGGGGCCGCGCGTGGCTCGCTGTCGTCACAGCGGCCCTTTGTAACGTCGGCACGGGACGGGGTGGAGGACATCTCGGGCGGTCTGCTCGCAGCGTGCTGCCGGGAGCCGGCGACGCGCTCCTTCCGAGTTCACCTGCGCCCAGCTTTTAGCAGCCTCGCTCGCACCGGCTAAGCCCGGGTTTACTAGAGGAGCTGCTGCACCCCGTGTTACCGGTGGAGCACATTTTTTTCTGCTGCTGGATTTTGGAATGTGTCTCCCCGGTGTCACGCAAAGCAGGAGGCCAACTTTGAAGTTTAAGGAAAGCAACCTCTCTCTGTATAGGGTCGTCTCAGGGACTGTTTGAGTAGGGCCCACGCTGTATTATGTGGCAATCAGGGACAGTGTACTAAAGAATTCACTCTTCTGCAAGTCTTTTACTAATACTACGGTATTAACTGGAGACTCTCTGTCTAGGCACATCTCCCTTCCCCTTTCCCCTTCGTTAATGGTTAAAATTATTCCCAAATAGGCCCATTGATTAAAGAGAAGTGAGATAGAACTCCTGCGAGTGGGAGGAGTTCCAGGGAAGAATACTCAGGATTTTTTCTGTTGCTTTGAGAGAGTTCTTTTCTCCATGTTATATAACCATATTGTAGGTGTGGGGTCACCAGAACCCATCCTGTCTTTGAAACTAGCTACTGAAGCAGCTGGATCAGAATTGTTCTCAGCGCACACTGCTGTGTGTCCTACATTTCACACTTGCTTCCTTTGCCTTACACTGGAGTTTTCATGATTTAGTTCCCTTTTTCTTTTTTATTTTGTGTGTGTGTTAATTAGCTTTTAAGGTTTCTATTTTAAAATCACCAGGCCATATGTTTTCCAAAGATTTGCAAGTGTAGAAAATTTTAAAACAAGAGAGACCCCTTGCATACTGGTCATAGTGGTACAAGCCTTCAATCCTTGCAGAGGCAGGCAAATCTGTGTGAGGCCAGCCTGGTCTACAGAGTAAGTTCCGGGACAGCCAGGGCTACACTGAGAAACCCTGTCTCAGGAACGCAAGACCAGAGACCCTTGCATTGTGTTACAGGTATATTCATTGAAACATTCTCTGTCTTACTTCCTAAACCAACTACCATTTTCGGTTAAGACATCTCTTATTTTCAGAACATTGGGAAGCTCCAATGTGGGTGGGTGTATAAACACCTACCGCAGTCCTTACTGTTAGTAGGTAAACAGTCTGCTACATTTGTGAATTTTCCAGATGGAGAAGATTCTGCTTCCGTGTCTCGTTCTTTTTGGACTCCTTAACACCTCTGGAAGTAGAAGAGGCCCAATGAAGTCTGTTTATATAGTGTTCGCTTTAGCAAGTTCCTGTAGGAAGGAGGTAGAGGCTAATGCTTGAAATTTGAAGTTGAATTATCCAGGTCCTAGTTAAGTTGAAGCGAGAGGGTGTGTTTCTGACCATGATGTATGGCACAGATCCTTGGGGATAGAATAGAAGCTTGTGAGAGACTCGTTGCTGTATAACTAGCAAGAGCTAGTTGCGTTATGAACTCATTGATATAGGTAAGCCCCTTTTTTTTGTCATGGGATTTAGGTTAGTCACAAGGAACTACCCTTTATAAATTTGGGGACTTATTTTGAGTATATTGAGCCTAGCTTTGGGGAGGCGCAATTTGGTAGATGTGGACTAAATAATGGTGACAAAAAGAATACATTGTCAACCTTTGCTACCTTTTTAAAGTAGAAAGGATTTGTTTTGGGGGAAATTTATTTTTTGGTAAAAATTACAATAAAATTTTTTTAAAGAGTCAGTAAGCTAAAATAGTCTTAAAAGAAGGGGATGATGGTTCTTGGGAGCTGTGGTTCCTCTTCAGATTACCTGATTTACATAGGCTCTTGCCTTTTTTTTTTTTTTTTTTTTAACACTTGTGGATTTGGGCCTGCAGGAAGCCTGACCTGAATCAGTCCTAGCCATGGAGCTAAAAATAGGGCACTCTTAGAGGACTTGCTAAAACAGTGTCTCAGCCTTTCCCAGTGTTATCACTTCCGTGTCTCAGAGCCTATACCTTTAGCCTATTTTCATGAAGCAACATATCAGACCATTAGAATTTTGAGTGTTCAGGGCCTTGAGAAGTAACTGACTGAAGAGTTGTCATTTTAGTTTTGCTTTCTCGTATTGTTTGGCTGAGTAAATTAATAATATCCTATACTTAGGTTGTTGATGAGAGTTTTGCATCTGAGCAGCAGGTTCAGATTGATGCAGTGTTCTGAAACCTTTGTTAAAAGGAGAAAAAAAAATAGGTATTCCTGATATTGTTACTGATGAGAAACAAGCTGTAGCAACTTCTGTCTGCCACCTGTTGTAGGTGAATGACTTTAACACAGGAGGCGCTTTGCTGATGGCAGGAAAGCCCTATCAGATGACATTGTGGCTCACTCATATTAATAATACTTGATTCATAACAGTGTTTCATGTAGCTTCTAGGTAAGATGTTGCCAAATGTAATTTGTTGAAATGGCAAACAGTTGGTGCTTTTAAAAATAATGTGGATGATCCTTGAGATGAAGGAAGCTTAGCCTATCTGTATAAGGCTATTTTTTAATAACATCCTAAAACAGTAAGGTTAGGCTAACAGCCAGGTGGTAAATTAAAAAGCTTACCTCAAGGAGTACATCTTCAGTCTCTTGGCTTGTAGCATACTGGCTATCAGGGGACATTGCATCTCTGGTCCTTGTATAAATGAGCCCTGACTGTTATCCAAGAGAGGTGTAAAATTTGCAGATGGGGCCTCTCTTGAATTTTCCCGCTTACCATTAGGGCAATTCAGTTGGAGATGTGTGTAACCCTTAAAACTGCAAGAGATCTTGACAGTTTGAGGTGATGTGTTATTTCATGTGTGTATGGGTGGTGATATGGGATGTGTGAACTTTTGGAGTACTGGGAATACCTTCATTTGACATATGTATTAATAGAAATAATTTTACTTTATTTAATCATGGTGAAAGTATTGGGGATTAGCATATGATAAGAAATTTAGTTTGTTTCATTTCAGAGCTCAAATTTTGATAAAAGATAAAATTCCAGTGAAATTTTTTCTTTTGTTGTTGAACTGATTATTTAGGGAGGCAACAGATGAAAGATCTGGACTACTTTTTAGTTGGTACTTTGATTTTATTTGTGTTTACTTGTTAATTTTTTGTATGTTTGAGCATAAAAGTCAAACATTTGTGGGAGTTGCTTCTCCTGGTGGAAAGGACCCAAATTCAGCAAAGCTTTTTTAACAGCTGATCCATCTTGCTAGCCCTAGATAGATTTAGATTTAAGAACAAATTTACAACCTCTTAGGATGACATCATTCAGTTTAGCATGGCCGCCCATTGGGTACTTTTGAATTTTGTAAGCTTGATAAACAAAGTTACACATAATTAGGACTTTGTATGTGCTGGGCTTTGTATGTACCATTGAGTGATAGATATCCCTGTCAGTCCGTTTGTCCATCTATCTGTCCATCCGCCCTTCCTTCTTTCCTTCTCTCTCTTTCTCCCCCACCCTGTTCTTCTTTTTCTCCCTTTTTGGTTTTTTGAGATAGGGATTCTGTGCATAGCCCTGGCTGTCCTGGAACTCTTCTGTAGACCAGGCTGACCTTAAACCCGGGGATCAGCCTGACTCTCCTCCTGAGTGCTGACACTAAAGGAGTGTGCCACCACATCAAGTCTTGTTTTTCAATTTTTTAAAAATATAATTTATTTGTATTTTAGGTGTGTTGGGGCTTTTCCTGTATGTATGTCTGGAACAGGAGTCACAGACAGCTGTGAGCTGCCATGTGGGTGCTGGGGATAGATCCTGGGTCCTCTGGAAGAGCAGCCAGTGGTCTTAACCACTGAGCCATCTCTGCAGCCTGTATTTCAATTCTTTACTTTGAGACCAATTCTTCCTCAGTTGCCTACACTGGCTTTGAGTTCACTTAGTAGACCAGGCAGGGCTTGAACATGGAAACATCCACTACAGGTAGCTTCCTAGTAACTGAATTCTAAATGTGTACCTCTAGGTTTGGCTCTGGTTCTTTTTTATAGCGCGCATAGGATGAGCCTTAGCATTCCCTAGCAGGGATTCTCTCCTGCTTTGTGAGGACAGAGTTACTGTAGAAGGTTGGCAGTAGAGGAAAGCCTCTTAGTATAGTGTCCTCAAAAGAGTGATTTTTTTTTTATGACCTCCGTAGAAATGGTGACAAATTCTCTATAGAATGACATTAGAGACTGGCTGTGGTGATGCACACCTTTAATCCCAACACTCTGGAGGCAGAGGCAGTGGATCCCTGGGTTCACTGAGTTCCAGGACAGCCAGGGCTACACAAAGAAACCCTGTCTTGAAATGGGTGGCCCCCCTCCTGGTGACATTAGGCTTAAAGAGTATTATTTTTATGTTTTAGTCACTGCTCTATTGCTATGAAGAGACACCATGGCATAGGCAAGTCTTAAAGAAAGCATTTAATTGGGGACTTGCTTACAGTTTCAGAGGCTTAGTACATTATCATTATGGTAGGGAGCATGGTGCTGTGCAGGAAGGCTCTGGAGCAGTAGCCAGTAGCTGAAAATTATATCTACATCTGGGGTGGGGGGAGCATGTAATGCTGGGCCTGGCATGGGCTTTTGAAACCTCAAAGCCCATCTTCAGTGACACACTTTCTCCAACAAGTTCAAATATATGAGCCTGAGGGGGCCATTCAAATTGAGACCATCATACTATGTCACGTCATTGTGCTCAGAGGAGGAGATTAGAATAAGTAAAGATTAAAAGGTGTGCACACATCATTTTGAGTGTGATAAAGGGCATTAACTTGTAACTTGAGTTTTAACAATAAAATGCTTAATAATGTGTTCCTTTTTTTGTTTTAGGTATTGCACTCTCAGTCTCGCCATGTGGAAGTTAGAATGGCTTGTATTCACTACCTTCGAGAGAACAGAGAGAAGTTTGAAGCGGTAATTTTTAAATTCAGATATGATGGTGTCATGACTTGTGTTTTCATTATGACCATTGGAAATGTTCTAGTGGATATTCCACAGTCTACACCTTTTTAAGTATTTTTTATTGAGAATTTCATAAATGTATACATTGTAATTTGCTCATCTATTCCCCTTAGCCTCACCCCCAATACATTGCTTTGTCAACCTCATAACCCACCAAGAAGCTCCTCAGCTAGAGTGGGGGGTCTTGTGAGCCCTTCCCCTATCTGTGATGAAATTTCACTAGTTGTGTGTGTGAGTAGCCACAGTTGCCATGAGGGTGCTGGCGAGGTTGGTTTAGGTGTCTCGTTTAGGGCGAGTCCCTCATAGTCACACACTCTCACTTTTACAAGTTAGCTTTCTGTATTGATCTCTGTCCACTGCCTAAAGAAGCTTATGGGTGCCAGGTTGACAGCTCAGATATATGGGTATAAACAAGTATTTATCCCCGGCACTCAGGAGGTAGAGGCAGGAGGGTGTCTGAGTTAGAGGCCAGCCTGGACTGCCAAGTGAGTTCCAGGACTGCTATTGGAACAGTGGGTACATCTTGCCTGGCAGGTCAGCATTGTAGCATGCAGGGTTCAGGGCTAGATAAGGCCTGTATTTCCTCCCTCAGCAGCCTACATAACACCTTCTTGCATTATGAAAGCTAGCTAGCAGGGAGGAAGTTTCCCAGTCAGTTCCATTTTAATTTCTCTTGTGTACTCCAATTAAAATTTGTGGTGCCTTCCACAGTAGGGTCTTGCCATCTAGTTCTGGTGTGCAGTGAAGAGCAGTGGTAATAGCCTGTGTTCTTTTGGGGCCCTCTGAAGCCTTCCTGACCAATAGCTTATAGGGAGATACCTATCCCATCCCTGGTACTGAGAATTTCATTTAATAACCTGTGTCTTCTGGGACTGGGCTTTTCTACCATGCATGATAGCCCCTTTTAAAATAAACTTAAAAAAATTGTCTTACAAAGTAGGGCTTCCTTAAGGCTTTTTTGTTTTGTTTTTTTTTTTCCAAGACAGGGACTCTTGAAAGCCTGGCTGTCCTGGAACTGTCTTTGTGGACTGCTCTGGACTTAAACTCACAGAGATCCACCTGCCTCTGGGAGTGCTGGGATTAAAGGCGTGTGCTGCTATGCCTATCTTTCCTTAGGGCTTTAAAATAACAGTAGTTTTGGTTAATCTACCCTCCACCTCTTTGTCATTCCTGTGCTCTATTTGCACATAAACCCTTTACCTCCACTCCCCATCTCTTCTTTGAAATCATTTGTCCTACAATTTCTTTCCCTTAAGGGTTTTCCCTTCCCTACTTCATGGGTCCTGACCTCTACAGACAACCAGAGTTAAACATTTAACTACAAGCTAGATGTTAAGTGTAGGATGTAAAAATATTTAAACATATTTAGTTGTGATATTTTCTAGCTGTTCATTTAGAGAATGATGGCTGAGGCACCGTGAACTATGAGGCATGGGAGGATGACCTAAGCTTGTGAGTTTCTTTGACTTGATAAGGGAGTTAGGTATTGAGAGGAATAATGGTATCTGTGGTTGTTATTAACAGTGAGTTAGAAATAGATTGAGACGCAGAGAATAAAAAACATTTTGTGTAGTTGTTTTTATCAGAAGGCATTTATAAATCTTTAATTTTTAGAGTGTGTTGTGAAATTATATATCAGAATACTATAATTAATAAAATATTGTATAGCAGCGTATTATAATTTTCTCAGTAGTTGTAGTCAGTGGAATAAAATGCCATAGTTCAAAGCCTTCTAGCATTTCTGAGTTACTGATTTTAAGACTTAGATTTCTATAATTTGACAGCTTTACTATTTCCCCTACTTACTGATAATGAATATTGATACTTTATGAATAAATAAAACTTTAATGTTCACATATATGCAAAAAGTTCTCCGTTTGAGTGTGTTACTGGTTTGTATCCCTATATTTAAGCCAATGGAGAGCAGTGTGGTTTAGGATCTGTAGTGATGCATTCTGGAAGTGTTTCCTCCTTGATTAGATGGCTTGAAAACTTATTAAAAAGCTGATTATACAGAACCTGGTGATATGGAAGGATTAGGGTGGTGGTGGTGGTAATGTAGGGCTGGGAAAGTGAAGTAGTCTATAATATCTGGAAGAGTTACCATGACTTAATCATTATAACCTTGGGACAAAACTATTGATAATAGTTTACATTGCTAGCATTGAACCCTGTATGTCAGGCATTGTCTTAAGTGCCTTACATATATTTATTGGAGATAAGGTCAGAAGATGGAATTTCCAATGCAAAAAGGTTCATTGTTGATGATAAGAACCTTCTAGTTTCAGCCTGGTGTGGTGTACACCTTTAATTCCAGCCCAAGGGAGGTAGAGGCAGGTAGATGAATTTTAGGTTAGTGTGGTCTATAGATTGAGTTCCAGAACACTTAGGGTTACACAGAGAAACCCTGTCTCAAAAGCAAACAACAAAACAAAACAAAACAAAAAAAAAAACAAAACAAAGATAAAACAACCTTCTAGTTTCTTTTGGCACAGTTGGGAACTGGTGTGTGGGAAGGGAAGTCCCTGGTACTAACAGTGTTGAGTATGGCCTGGGTGAGAACTGTAAACTTAGAGACTCAGATGCAGGTTGTGTTAGGGTACCATGAAGGTCTTCCAGATGTGAAAGGTTTTGAGGACTTGTTTGCTTTGGAAATGAACATCTCATGGAAAAGCAGCACCTGACTAGTAAATAGGACATGCTGGGATTTAGGACAGTTTTGAAATTTGGTAATATACAATTTACAAAAGAATTCACAATCGAAATAATTCCATGGGTGTCTAAGTGTATCACTCTTGCTAAGTTAACTAGTACTGCAAATTAAATAAAGTTGGACTTAGTGGTCAGATAGAATACTTTTTAGCACTTGCCTTAGTAACTTTTCTACTATTTTGATAAAGTACCACGACCAAGACAACTTATAGAAGAAAGCATTTAATTTGTGACTCACAGTTGCATAGGATAGTAAGAGTTCATGACCATCGTGGTTTCGGAAGCATTGCTGCATTGTGGCAGGCAGGGCGGACGGGTGGGGAGGGTGGGGGAGAGGGGAGCGGGAGTGAGCTTACATTTGATCTCAGACAGGAAGACAGAGAGAGCTAATTGAGAATGGTGTGGGCTTTTTGAAACCTCAAAGGTCCCTCCTAGTGACATACTTCCTCCAAGACCACACTTCCTAATCCTTCCCAAAGACTTCTATTATCTTGGGACCAAACATTCAAACTACCACAGTACTTTTTCACATTTGTGTAATTGTTATAATGAAAACAAAAAATGGTTGGGTATAGATTGAGTACACTTATTTCATGACATGGAAACAAAGCGAGCTGTATTTCAAAAATCTTAATTGAAATGATCTGATTTCCTACTACTCTTTTCTGTGGTTAGCATAATCTGTTTTCTCTGTTTCATTTGGCCTGAACCTACTGACCATTGCCAAGTTACTCTGAAAGTACCATTGCTGTTTTTCAGTTCAGAGTGCCATCTGCAGTGGCCCAGAATTGCCTTTTCTGTCTTGTTTGAAAGTCCAGGCCCTGTAAGAACTGGCCCCACTCATTCAGCTCCCTACTAGGTTGCCCTGCTTCAGTTGGCTAGATTGGTCAGGTCTTCCTCCTTTGCTACATTGGTATTCTGTGTAGTGGCTGTTCCCCTGTGTCCATCCAGATTCTGGCGAGCTCTTATCTTGAGGCATCCTCTTCCTGGAAACCTTTCCGGGAACATTTCCTACTTTAAATTCTTCTGCATATTTATTGTCTTAAGGATTTATACAGATACCCATGAGTATTTTTTAATATTGCTGATAAAGTCTAGGTTCGTATAAGAACCCTGTAACTCAGTGAACTTTACACAGTAAACCCGCTGTTGTTTGGCATATTTCTTAGTATTTTAAAAGTATTTTTTGCTGGGCAGTGGTGGAGCATGCCTTTACTCCCAGCACTTGGGAGACAGAGGCAGGTGGATCTCTGTAAGTGTGAAACCAGCCTGGTCTACAGAGTGAGTTTCAGCACAGCCAAGGCTACACAGAAAAACCCTGTCTCAGAAAAGAAAAAAATCCCCCCCTCCCCCCAAAAGGGCAGTGGTAGTGCATGCCTTTAATCCTAGCACTCAGGAGGTGGAGGCAGGCGGATCTCTGCGAGTTCAACGCCAGCCTGCTCCACAGAACTAGTTCCAGGACAGGCTCCCAAACAACACAGAGAAACCCTGTCTCGAAGAACAACAAAACAAACAAAATTAATGTATATGTGCTTATATGTATGTGTATAACATGTGTTCAGGTACCTTAGCCAGAAGAGGGAGCTGGAGATACAGGTGTGCTGCTGCATGTGAGTGCTGGGGATTGAACCCAGGTCTTCTGTAAAAGCAAGAAGTGTTTTAACCCGCTGAACCACCTCTACAGGTCCCTAATATAATTTCTTTTCTTGCAGTTTATAGAAGGGTCATTTGAAGAATATTTAAAACGTTTGGAAAATCCACAGGTATGTATTAGTTGTATTTCTGCTTGTGCATATCCAATATGTATTAAAATTAATTGATGGAAGACAGTACTGCATTGTATGGAAGTTGAAGTGACTGTACCCTTTGTGCAGTGCTTAGTTGAAAGATAATTGGGCTGGGTCTTGGTGGCACCTGCCCTTAACACCAGCACTTGGCAGGCAGAGGCAGGTGGATCTTTGTGAGTTTGAGGTCACGCTGGTCTACAGAATGGAGTTCTAGGACAGTCAGGGCTACAGAGAGAAATCTTGTCTAAAAAAATAAAGATAATTGGAGCTCTTCCTAGAAGTTGTCTTGCTGAGGAGAGAGTTCTGTCTTTTATATTTGTCATTATGACGTGAATATAGCATACAAGATCTGTAATTACTCGGATGATTTTTGGAATGATTTGTTAGGGTATGTGTATGACTTGGACAAGACGAAGCTTGATTTCTTATTTAGGGAAATGAGAGCAGAGAGTTCTTCTGTCTTACCTACCTTTGTTCCTTTTTCCTTCCCTGCTTAAAAGGCTCACTGAAAATCCATGTCATAGAATGTAGGCTAAGGATATACAGCTTAGCAGCAGTTTCTTAGCATGTTGTATTTCAGTCCCCATGTCTTAGGGTTTCTATTGCTGGAAGAGACACCATGACTGTGACAGCTCTTAGAAAGGAAACATTTAATTGAGGGGCTTGCTTACAGTCCACTGTCATCATGATGGGGAGCATGGTGACAAGCAGGCGGATGTGGTACTGGAGGAATATCTGACAGTCCTACATCTTGGAGGCAACAGGAAATTGACTGACACTGAGGGAGGTTGAGTAAAAGAGACCTGAAAGCCTGCCCCCACAGTGATGTACTTTCTCCCAACAAGGCCGGACCTCCTATGCCACTCCCTTTGGGGGCCATTTTCTATCAAACCACCACACCTCATAAACCCCAGTGTCATGGAATATGCATTAGTTCAGGTTCTCTAGAGGAATAGAACTGAAGGAATGGATGCATATTATCAAAGGGATTTGTTAGGTGGTCTTCATGCTCTGAGTCCAGTCGTCCAGCAGTGGCTGTCTGAATGCTGGAGGGGCTGAGAACCTGGTAGCTGTTGCTCTGTCCAAGGCTGAATGCCTCAGCAGTCCCGTCTGGTGCTGAAGGCCTGGGAGATTCCTGGTACTCTAATCATTTCCCATCAGAAGACAGAAACACTTAAACTTGCTTCTAGCATCAGTGGAAGATGATAGCAGCAGGGTACATGCAGCATATACCAGCATTAGACAAAGGTAGGCAGACAAAAGCAGCCCTGACTTTTTTTTTCCTTGCCTTGAGACTTTATTACAGGCCTGTTTTGGGAAAGCATTGCCTTGTTCTTCCTTTCCATTTGACTTGAGTCTTCCCTGCCTCAGTTAATCCTTCCAGGAAATAAACTTATAGACGTACCCAGAATTATGTCTTAGCTGTTCCAGATTCAGTCAGGTTGACAGCTAAGAATAATCATCTCAGGATGCTTTTAGATAGTCCCATCATCTACCATGTAGGTAAAGATAACATTGGCAGGGACTCGAGAGATGTCTCAGCAGTTAAGAGCACTTATTGCTCCTGTAGAGGACCCAGGTTTAGTTCATAGCACTTGTGGTGGTTCCAGTTTCAGTGGATCTGACATCCTCTTCTGATCTCTGTGGGCACCAGGCATGTGTGTGGTACACATACATATATGTAGGCCAAACACTCAAACATATAAAGAGTAATATTGGCAAAGGAAAAAGCTGTGAAGAGTGAGGTACCTGTTTAAGGGAGTAACACGAGGAGGAGGGGTTATTAATGATGGGGTATCCATTTGATGGATCTGTAGTATCAGTTTCAGTGCTTGAGACACCCTGGAGAGATGTAGATATCTCAGATATTTCTTGTAATATGCAGAAGGTTGGATATAAATTAGGAAAGTGCATTGCCAGGAAAGGCTGAGAGGGTAGATGTTACTAGGCCGCAACTGCAACAAGACTTTCAGAGTGAGTTCTCATTTGAAGTCTGCATAGGTCCAGACAAGCAGTGGCTTTGGCTGAAGGGCATTCTAAAAGGCAGTAAAAACTGAGTAAGGCAGAGTGATAGCCGTTTGTATGGCGCAAGGAGCATGTGCGGGTAAGAAGTAGTGAGAAATAAGTTGGAGGATAGGATGGGGCCAATGAGTAAGTGTTTCTCAAAATGTCACCTGTGGATTGTATCATCATCTGCTGGTATGTATTTTTGTAGTCAGGATGGATAAATTAAAAGCGTATTGTATAAAATGTTACTATTTTGTAGACCTGAGGATTGATCCAGAACCTGTGCGTATTAGATGAGGGCTCTGTCAATGAGCTGTATTCCTAGGCCATGGTCTTTTGACATGGGCTTTACTAAAGTCGATCAATGCAGGCCTTGAACTCACTGTATATAGAACAGGCCAATTTGAACTCATTGGTTTTCTTTTCTTCCCACTTTCAGTGTTAGGATTATAGATATGCTATCACCATGCCTGGCTGAGAATAACAAGTAGTGGATGAGACTGGACATCCATTTCTTATTTTTAAAAATACCTAAAACATTTTTGACTCGTAATAATTGTCCATTTTTGGGGGGTATGGTTTGTACCTTCTGTAGGTGTATACAGAGTGTAATAATCAAATCAGATTTGTCATATGGTCTGTCACTTCCGTCAGCATTTGGTGTTGGGAATGTTTGTAGTTGTCTTCGTATTTTGAAATGCACAGTTAAATATAGGCAGTTACAGTGCACTTGTGTGTTAGGTACTAGAAGCTGCTCCTTTTATCCATGCTAATCATCCTCTCCTTTCCTGCTTCCTGCCCTCTAACCACCATTCTTCTGCATCTGTGAGGTCAGCCTTTTAGTTCCCATGTGGTTGTGAGGACTTAGTGTTTGTCATAGAGACTCATTTAAACTATTTTTTCATAGTCTTTTTTTTTAAATATATATATGTGATATATATAAAATTAGTTTTTGGAGGCAGGGTTTCTCTGTGTAGCTTTGGAACCTGTCATGGAACTCACTCTTTAGTCTAGGCTGGCCTCAAACTCAGAGATCCACCTGATCCACCTGCGTCTGCCTCCTGAGTGCTGGGGTTAAAGGTGTGTGCCACTGCCATCCGCCAAGAATTTTTTTTAAGTGTGTTGCTGTATGCCTGGTGCCTGCTTAGGTCTGAAGAAGAAATTGGATCCCTTGCAACTGGAACTACAAATGGTTGTGAGCTGCCATGTGGGTGCTGGGAACTAAACCCTGATCTTGGAGTACTCTTATCACTGGGCCGCCTCTCTAGCCCCACAGAGTTCCAGGATAGCCAGGGTGACATGGTGACCCCGTCCAAAACAAAAACAGAAAAAAAAGTTTTATATATAGAAAAATGGATGATTATGTGTGAAAAGAATAACTGTAATGTCACTCTAGTCTTAGAGACAAATACCTCAGTAGGCCTTTTCACTGAATACACCCCAGGCTGTTTTTGATTAATTCCAAAACAGTTTTCTTCAGATACATGAGCAGACTCATTTTCCTGGATGTGGGTCTCCTCCCCCATTAATTTACAAGTCTCTTTGAAGACAAAGATTGATAAATATTTTTATTGCTTTGCTATTTTTGTAATTAACCTAATTTAGGTGCCCAATTGATGACCAGTATATATTAATTGATTGTAAAATTGATACATAAACAGAGTTATGTCAGTAGTAGTCTTTAAATGACAGTGACTAGAGGTGATTTTTGCTGGCTTTAGAGAAAATATCAAGAATTATAAAGGACATTTATTAATTTAATTAGAAAACTGTAGTGTTTCATAAAATCTTCAGGCTAATGTCTTGTCAGGGTCTGTGGTCCCAACATAGATAACTATTACTTTTTCCTAAGTGTATTGGTATGGAGGCATGAGAAATAATGAAACACAGTCACACAGCCGTATTGGAAGGACATCTCAGGCTTGATTTCATTCCTAAAGATCTACCCACGTTTATTATATAAAACACCTTTTATTCCCCCCCCCAAACCAAGGTGAATACTCATTAATATTCTCTTTCCAGCGATGAGGGGCTACTAAAACACATACAACTTAAGTCACCAGCCTTGGAATCAACACTTCTTCCCAGGCGATCTACATAATAATAAAGGAAAAGGAGCCATACATCCTGGTCTTTGTCAGGTGGCTGGCTTGTTTTGCAGGATTGCAGCTGCTTTGAAAATTAAGCATGGCCAGAGAGCCTGCCTGTAAATATTTTGTATGAAATATGGGCCTACAATGTCTGTAAAACCCTGAGAGACAGAAGAAATGAGGCTGTATAAACTTAACAGTTTTATTTGGTTGGGGGTAGGCGCTACCTGTACGGAAGGAGATTGAACACCTGGGATGGGTTGTCTAGCTAGGCTTATTTTTGAAGAAACACTTCCCCGTTAACCTCAATGCCTTAGGAACCTCTGAAACAGTTTTTTTTTCATTACTGGAAACATATTTATAGACCATTATGTTTTTCCATGACTCTTCTAATACAGGGTGTATATTTAAGGAAAACTACTACAGTTGATTGGTAAATTCCATTGCTTACTCTAGTTCTCTGGGAGTATAGTTTAAAAAAAAAAGCTTCAAATTTTAAAGAATGTTTCTGTGAACTTTGTCGAAGCCAAGTTGACGTTGTCTCTTATATGTAATGTGCCATATTTACCATTTATCCACAGCTTACTTTTTCCACAGGTCACCAGCACAAGTATTGGCGGTTTCAGTCAGTCACTCTTGGTCCACAGAGTGAGTGAGCTCCAAGACAGCGAGGGCTACACAGTGTGTGTAGAAAAACGAAATAAAACAAACAAAAAAATGAAAAATTAATTTCCTCATGTTTTTTGTGCTTAATCTTTCTACCTGGTTCCTGGAAATTAGAAATTTGCTTTTTAGGTTTTGACATTTTTAGATTTATAAAAGGAATAACCTTTTATTTATTTAATTTATTATTATTTTTTTTTCTGAGACAGGGTTTCTTTATGTAGCATTGGCTGTCTGGAACTCACTCCGTAGACCAGGCTGGCCTCAAACTCACAGAGATCCTCCTGCCTCTGCCTCCTGGGTGCTGGGATTAATGGTGTGCACTACCCACTGCTCATTTTCTTTTAAGAAATAGAATTTTATATTTGATGACTGATCTTTGGTTAAGGGAGATGATGGTATTTGTTGATGGTCATTGTTTGATAGAATTTATTTGGAAGGTTATCATAAGATAACATTATTCACTAGTGCCTCCCTCCCCACCAACAGGGTTTTTTGTGTAACAGCCCTGGCCATTCTGGAACTTGTCCTATAAACCAGGCTGGCCAGAGATTCTCCTGCCTCTGCCTTTCTAGTGCTAGAATTAAAGGCGTATACCACCACCGTGACCACGTTTAGCTATTTTACTTTAAAAAAGATTTGTTTTATGTTTATGATGTTTAAATTTCACATATCTATGTGCACTGCACATACATTGTGTCTGTGGACGTTAGAAAATGATGAGTCCTCTGAAACTTAGAATTACCAATATTGTAAGCCATTGTGTGAGTGCGGGGGACTGCAGTCTGGGTCTTCTGTAAGAGTAGCGAGTGCTCCTAGTTGCTGAGCCATCTCTCCAGCCCAACATGTACATTTTTAGATGTGATATGGCCCATATTGCATAAGTGAGGAGTGTAGTATTTGTGAGCTAAACAGTCTTCTACCAGAGGGTATCCCATTGGGACTAGTTGAGAGGCCTTATTATTAATTAGGCTAAGGTGTAGTTCAAAAAGTCTGTTTTAGTATGTGACACTTATTTTGTCTTGAATTTGGAAGAGCTATTGAAACATAAAGTTCCTTCCTGAAGCCATGGTGGTGGCACATGCCTTTAATCTCAGCACTCCAGAGGCAGAGGCAGAGGCAGGTAAATTTGAGTTGGAAGCCATCCTGGTCTCCAGAGCTAGTCCAAGGCCAGCCTGGGCTGCACAGAGAAACCCTGGGGGTGGGGGAGGGCTTTGTTCATGGTGAATGTGTATAATATATATTGTAAAATGTGAGATACTTACATGCCAATTTTTCTTCCCTCAATACAGGAATGGGTAGGACAAGTGGAAATAAGTGCCCTTTCTCTTATGTACAGGTAAACTGTAGAACGCTTAAATAAAATAGTAAAAATAAAATAATTGGAAAATTAGTGTAGTGCATTCAACCAAAATTTTTAATTCAAAGCTGTTTTATACCTTAGTTTTGAAAGATCTTCTCTAAGGCTTTTTGTCCGTTTATTTAATTGTTGTTGATAAAAGCACAGAAATAAAAATGTCTTACTGTGTTCTAAAAACTATTGTTTGCCAGCTTTCTAGAGAAAAGGCTTCCTCTCAGGGCCCCAGGGATAGGGCTCAGGTTTCTGTGGGTGCCAGGTTTCCTTTTACAATTAATCTTTGAAGTTATTTATGCTGTATATCTTACGTATGAATTAACTTGAGATTTTATTTTTTGGAAGCGCTACTTTTGGTATTTTATAGTGTAGTTATTTCATATTCTTTTTTTTTCCCTGCTCTATCTTCAGTGCCTAGAATATTGCCTGATGCACAGATAAATGAATAAGTCAATGAAATACATTTTTTGAAAAGTAATATCTGAGTTTCATTTTCAGGAAAGATTTTGTAATATATCAGGAGCCAAATGTTTCTCCTTCACAAGTAACTGAAAATAATTTTCCTGAAAAGGTAAGACTTTTTTGAAATATTTTAAAAAATATTTAAATAAAAGCTGCTTAATTGGTATCTTGACCTCCTAAGCTGCAATTTTAAATGACTTTTGAAATATTGCTATATGAAAGTGATATTTTTTTAAAGTTAGTCAAGTCATATTTTTTAAAAATGGATGTCTATGTGACCAAGGTTATTTCTGTTTCATCCTGATATTAAGTAGTCTGATAACTTGTAGAAATAGCACTGCTTTTGCCTGTTTCCCACTGGAAAGGTCATTTTGGTAGCAGCAGTATTGCTGCATTGTGTGGTCACAAATATTCCTAGTGGAAAAGTTTTATGAAGCCTAGAAAGAAAAGAAACCAGCTGATTCACTGTAAGAGAATATTAGTTTAGTGGAATCATGCAGGTCCACGTGAAGGATACTGTGCGTTAATTGTGTTTACGAGGAGGAGAGGAAGTGATGAAATGCTATCGTTTAAGGATAGGGAGAGAAGGGGTGAGTATTCATGGGACTTGATCTGAGCATTCCATCTGCAGGGTTTTGGGCTGTGGCATGTTTCAAACATATATAGTGATGCACAACTATAATCATAGCACTTGCTTGTTGTTTTTTAAGACAGAGTCTCAAGTATCCCAGGCTGGCCTCAAACTCACTGTATAGTGGAAACTGGCCTTGAAATTCCTGATGTAAGTGCAGTCTGGCTTTTCACCATAATATGGTGTATCGACAACATTGGAGCTTTGTTGTTTCTGAAATACGGTTTTGAAAATGAGTGATTCAGAGGCTTTGGAAACAGTTTTTTTTTTTTTTTGTGAATGTTAAATGTGTGATTGACTGAAATGTTGCTTATTTTCTTCTCTTCAGGTGTTACTGTGTTTTTCAAATGGAAATCATTATGATATTGTCTATCCTATAACATATAAAGATAGTTCTGCTATGTGTCAGTGTAAGTATCCTCTTGTGTTCAAACATAGGAATTATAGCTTAAGCCACACAGCCTTAGTTAGGATTTGTATTGATTTTTCAAGTTATTATATAGCTTGAAAATCCAGGTGACTGAACAAATGAGGTATTTGATTGTATTTTATTTGAAGGGAGGATCTCCTGCCCTTGGCACTATAGAGATTTTCGGCCAGATTCTTCCATTGGGGTTTTTCCCTGTGCTTTGTAGGATGCTTACTAGCACCCTAGCCTTTATCCATTCGATGAGAGTTACATTTGGTTCCCCATTAATACTCAGTTTCTACAGGTTTTCCTAAATATTTCCTGGTTGGCGAAATTTCCCTCCCTTCCACACATGTGAGAGTGCTGTTTTAGGAGAAGAGAAATGGCCGCCTTCCCTGCTTTAAGTGACTTTTCCTCATGAGCAGTAGTATTGTATGTAGTTGATTTCTTATTTTTCCTTTTTGTTCTCTGAGGCAAGGTCTTGCTATGTAGCCTTGACTAACCACCTGTCTCTGTCTCCCAGTTACTGGAATTAGGCATGCACTACCACACCCGACTTTTTTTCTACTTTAAGTATCCAGTAAAAGTATGAGTGTGAACATTTTGAAAGTACAAGTTTTATATTTGAGGTGGGAATATTTATTAGCTATCTTTTGGGCTGCATCTCCCACTTTCCTGGCTAAAGTAAGGACATTTCAGTGTTGGGAAAGAGGAAGCCTTTGTAGAGTGCTTTCCCTGTACCGACTGTGGGTGATTCTGAGACTTTATCACATCTTACCCAGAACCTGGAAGATAGATGGTCTGTGAGATGGTTTGTGGGGCTCTACTTAGATGGTGAGCATGAACTTAGTGCACTTAGTTTCAGGAAGTGCACTGTAATAAATAAATGGGTATTACAGTTCACATGGTTTTTATATTTCTTAATTTTTTGGTAAACTTTTCCCCTGTTATTACAACTTTTTAAATTTGACCAAATTAATCAAAATATTCTCTCCTTCAGGGTTGACTGAGAATATATTTTTTGTGTGAGTGTGCCTATTATAAGTGTTTGTATGTGTGGGTGTATATATGCATGTGAAAGCCAAAGGTCAACCTTCACCCTCCCCCCCATTTTGTCTTACCTGTGCTTGTGTATAAAATGTGGGGGTGGACAGTGAGTGATATGGCTCGAGGTCAACATTGGTTGTCCTCTCTAGCTTCAATTTTGAGACCGCATCTCTCACTGAATCTGGCTGGAGCTCATCTTTTTGGCTAGTCTGATTGACCAGCAACCACTAGAGCAGCTCCTGTCTCCACCTCCTTGGCGCTAGGATAATAAGTGCATGGTGCCACACCTGGCTTTTTAATGTGAGTGCTGGGGATCCAAACCATGCTCTTAATGCTTATATGCCAAGTATTTACCAACTGAGCCATCTTCCAAGTCCCTAAGAATATATTTTCTAAGGTTTTTTTTTTTTTTAGTTCATTTTGTACAAAGTTAAACTATGAAGCCAGATTACAGGGAGCCTTCTCCCTCGTGTTTTATAGACCCCGATGAGTACTTTATCTAATATTCCAGTCACTGGGAAAACTAAGATGAGAAGTCCAATCTTCTGACTTGTCAGCTAGTGTACTCTAATCTTCTGACTTGTCAGCCAGTGTACTCTAATCTTCTGACTTGTCAGCCAGTGTACTCCAATGTTCTGACTTGTCAGCCAGTGTACTCTAATGTTCTGACTTGTCAGCCAGTGTACTCCAGTGTTCTGACTTGTCAGCCAGTGTACTCCAGTGTTCTGACTTGTCAGCCAGTGTACTCCAGTGTTCTGACTTGTCAGCCAGTGTACTCTAATGTTCTGACTTGTCAGCCAGTGTACTCTAATGTTCTGACTTGTCAGCCAGTGTACTCCAGTGTTCTGACTTGTCAGCCAGTGTACTCCAGTGTTCTGACTTGTCAGCCAGTGTACTCCAGTGTTCTGACTTGTCAGCCAGTGTACTCCAGTGTTCTGACTTGTCAGCCAGTGTACTCCAGTGTTCTGACTTGTCAGCCAGTGTACTCCAGTGTTCTGACTTGTCAGCCAGTGTACTCCAGTGTTCTGACTTGTCAGCTAGTGTACTCTAATGTTCTTCATATCTACCAACTTAATTTTGCTTAATCTTTTCTATCAGAAACCTTTGAGTTAGGCCTTTTGCGTGACATCCCTAGGCACTAGACTGAAAATGGTAGTGCTTCATGTGCTGGGAGTAAACAAGAGGACACAGGGAGCTTAAGTAGAGTATGTGGAACGAAGTGATTGCTCACTGTGTGGTTTTCACTTTCCTGTCATGTTTGCATCATAGATCTGATACTTTTTAACTGTATTTTAAATATGTACTCTAAAGCATGGTTTCAAACATAATGTGCACAGACAAAATTTCCTGTTGCATTCTAGGTATCTTTCAGATTAAGAGGCGCTATTAACTCTAAGGTTTTAGATATACCTACTAAGAATTTTGGAAGCCTGAGTGGTACTGTGTCACACTTTCCCTGTTTTCAAAACATGCATATAATGTTGCATACTATGTCTCTTTAATTGCAGCTCTCCTTTATGAATTGCTGTATGAGAAGGTATTTAAAACTGATGTTAGTAAAATCATGATGGGACTAGAAACGTCTGAAGTGGCTGATGAAAGCAATAGTGAGATATCAGATTCTGAGGATGACAGCTGCAAGTAAGAATCCATTTCAATCTTACCGCTCCTTTCCAGTGTCACCTAAAGAAATTCCTTGTGCTAAGGTGTGCTCATAAAATACCACCTGCAGCGAAGTTTCCTTATTGCTGCCGTCAGTTTGACCTAGTTTCTACATAGGGGCATCTTAGAAGGTTGTTTTGTTTAATGAGAATTTGTATGTATGTAATTAATACACATGTGGGATAGATTTGATTCACCTGTGCATGTACATTGTACATTTGTAAAGTTAACTATTGTTTACATGTCCTGTGATGGAAAAATGTTTGTTTTGATCTTTATGACTTTTATAGTTTTCTTCCATTATTTCTGCCACCTCTTTTTAGAATGAGGAGTGTTTCAGTGTGGTGTTATGTGAGATAATCCCTCAAGGTTACAGATAAACAAACACCTTTTATAGTCACTGAGGCGGCTTAGACAGATTAAGTGTCTCAGCCCTGGACATCTAGGCACAGTTTTGGACATCGACATGTCTGTTTTTTGCTAGCTAGGTAGATGAGGTGCATATTTAAATTCTCTAAAGATGCCTCAGTAGCTTAAAATGAGGGTATTTCAGTGTTTTCTGGTAGAGGACAGTTTACGAGAGTTACATGAGAACATGTAAAGTAAGATAGTGTCATTATATATTGTGTATTAATTTATGATGTTAAGTCTTATATAAATATTAAGAAGTTTATCTTTTATGAAAGTCCTGTAACATTCTTGCTGAAGCATGAGAACACGGCTGTACATGTGACTAGAGGTACACCTTAAGCTTAGCGGGATCCCTAGTTCTCTCAAACATGCCTATTGAAATGGATGTATGTCTGTTGATTTGGACCCTAGACTTTTCCCTTTTTCTATGTTAGGGAGTGAATTCAGAGTCTTATCTAGGCAAAGCCTATACCAGTGAGCTGCATCCTCTAGTGGATCCATGTTTGTTTTTGTTTTTATTTGTTTTCTTTTTTTTTGAAAAAGTATGTAAATTGTGTATCTGTGCACATATGTGGTGAGTGAGCACAGATATTTTATAGAGGTCAAGGCATTAGATTCCTTGCTGCTAGAGTTTTAGGTCCTTGTGAACCTCTTGACTAGGTTCTGGGAACTGAACTTGGGTCCTCTGCAAGAGTATTTTAGGATCATAAACCCACTGGACCATCTCTCTGGCCTTTTTTTGTTTCTGAGGCAGGCTCTAGGTATTCCTTGAGCTCACTGTGTAGCTAAGATGACTTTAAACTCCTGATTGTCCTCACTTCACCATCCAAGTGCTTGCATTACAGGTGTATGTCATCATGCTTGGCTTCTAGGGATTTGTTGAATTAAAACTTTCTGATTTGGACTGAAGATTTGACCATTATTTATACTTGAACAGTGTTTGCTGTTGTCAGTTTTGTCCTAACATATGCTGATTAATTGTGCACAAATAGAAATTGCCCCTCCTCTCCAGACACATAATTTGATCCAGATGTGTTAGAGAAATTAGAAGATAGCTGGACAGATTGTTTTAACTTGCTACCTATACTTGGAGTGGGAGAGTCTTTAAACTTGTCTCTTGAATGCTGTAGATGTTTGTAGTGTTATAGAAGCAAATCCAGGATGTGACTCTAGACATCTGGGAAGGGGAGCAGGTATGTGGTAGGATGTATGTGGTCTTTTTGTTCTTGGCTTCCCATTTATATTGAAATATAGCTTACCTTTTCATTATATTAAAGTTGCTTTAGCTGTATGTATGTATATGTGTGTGTGTATAACTATATATGTACTATACATTATATATAATACTTATGCACATTAAAATTGCTTTAGCTACATACATATATGTATATATACGTACTTAATATATGGCAAGAGATTGCTTGCTTAGCTTGTGAGAGGCCCTGAGTGTGAGTTCCTGTACTAGAAGAGGGGGGCCTTTTTGTCACATTGGTTTTGAGAGGATGAATGCTGTATAATCTGTCAAGTATAGATCCATTTAGTGAGGTAACTAGGAGGAAAGAGGTGTAATATGCTCTAGGTTTATTTTCACCTTCATATTGTTGGATCTTGAAGTGTACTTGGAATGATGAGTGATTTCTGGTCTAGACTTCAGACTCTTGCTCCCTTTAGTGAATATTTGGAGGTTATTTGAAACCTAGAGGTCAATTTCTTGAGAAGTAGGACAGCAGAGTTGATACTGTAGGGGCTACATAGGCCCTTTTCCTATTCAGCATCTTGTCAACTTTGGGCTCTTTGTGTGTGCTCTTCCTTTGTAGGGAGTACTAGATATGATATGCTGTCTTGTTACCTCTCTTTATTCAAAGGCATATATTTCAGCAAGACCTCCCTCTCCCACTTTGTATTTTATCTCACATTGCTGTGCTTGCTGCCTTTTGTTTGCCATAGTACGTAGTAGCTCTTATGTACTGACTACTTACCTAGTTTGTGTTTACTTTTACTGGATTGTATAGGCACAGTTTTTGTAGTGAGTAGCACATAGTAGGCTTTCATACTTGTAGAGTAAATGAATGAAAAGTGGGCTGATGATGATTCTTTGGTTGTACTGAGGATTCGGAAGTGTTTTTTAGAAAATGGTTGGCTATGACTCTTTAGACATCTGTTACAAATTCTTATTATAAATGGTATAATTTGGTTATAAGTTTTGTAAAAGTTTTTAATACTGAAAGTTTTATGTTGAATCTTTTGTAGATTGTTATTCTACCCACTCAAATACTGCATCCTGCCACCCCCATTTTTGTTTTTTTATTAAGCCAGTAAGAATTAATAGTAATAAATCTGATTTTTATATATGCACACACAACCACTTTATATATGTGTAATATATATTTGCATGTACTAAAACTTAAGAACTTACTAGAGCCTCACATTTTGGTATGTAGCTGACTAGAATGTTTTATAATGTATAGTGCCTGGTCTACAGAGTGAGTTCTAGGATAGCTGGAGCTACACAGAGAAACCCTGTCTCAAAAAAAAAAAAAACCAACAAAGAAAACCAGTTGATTACATTAACAGTATAACAGTATATGCCTTTAAATGCCAGTACTCTGGAGGCAGGGATCTCTGAGTTGAGTCCAGCTTGGTCTACAAAGTGAGTTCCAGGACAACCAGAGCTGTTAAAGAGAGAAACTTTGTTTCAAAACAAAACAAAAGAAAGGTTGATTGTATGCAGATATATCTTCTGGTTCCTAATTGGTTTTTTTTGTTCCTTTATAGGAGTAAGAGTACTGCTGCTACTGATGTGAATGGATTTAAGCCTTCAGGCAGTGAGGTATTTTTAACTTATTCTTTAGTATATAAGAAGCCCCAAATTTTATGGTCATTTTCCTTAGTTGGGGTTACTATGTTAGTAAGAAACTTATTTGTGGGAGGTTAGCATTGAGACCAAGGGCTAAAGCTGGGAGGTTGAAAAATGCAGACCACCAAGGCATTGCTTGTTCTGGTTTGCTTCTGTACCGGGGTCTAATCAGGCCTGTGTCTGGACAGCTTTCCTGCAGCAGCTCCGCTCTCCAAGTGGCCAGATGGGGATTCAGGACCAGTGTTGTTTTCCGGGACATTGACACAGCCCACCATGTTTATTGGTGCAGGCGCTGCCTCAGTTGGTGTGACTGGGTCAGGGTGTTTGGTAGCTTGACTGGCTGTACTGTCTCGCACAACAGCTGTCCTCCTATGCCCTATGGGCTTTGCTCTGTCTGAGGCCATGGGACTCTTCTGTTTGATGCTCGCTTTCCTCATCCTTTTCGCCATGTGAGGCTCCATGGCATCATACAGCTGTCCCTGCTGCTTCAGCTGCATACCAGTCCTGGTGCTGGGATGTGCTAAGCTTTACCATTAAAAACGTTTATCTAAAAAAAAACAAAAAGAAAGAAAGAAAAAAGAAAAGAAAAAAAGGAATTTATTTGCTGCTTCTTGCTTTTTTCTTAAGGTTTTTTTGTTCTTTTGCTTTTGGGTATATTTGAAACAATGTTTTAAATGCATTTCTGTGTTGATTTGCCGACTGACATTGTCTATTTAGAACCCAGAGAACAATGGGAACGTGGCTGACCTTCCTCTGTCCAGAAAGGTTCTTAAGTCGCTCAACCCAGCAGTCTATAGAAATGTGGAGTATGAAATTTGGCTGAAGTCCAAACAGGGTAAATTAAACCTGAATGTTCTATAAAATTGCCTTGTAGTGCTTGAAAATAATAAGATAAAGTTGGTATTTTATTGATTTTTTTTTAAATTAATAGCTCAACAGAAACGTGATTATTCCATTGCTGCTGGATTACAATATGAAGTTGGAGATAAATGCCATGTAAGTGATTTCTACTAAAAGAGAAAGTGACTTTATCTTATTTTCTAAAGAAACCACCAACTAAAATTTGACTGTTTATTATTTGGATTTCATAATTCATTTATGCTAAATACAAGTAGAATCATTCTAATGTTGAAATTTGTTTGTAAAATTTTTGTTGTCGTTTTTGGTGTTGATGTTTTGTGTTTTGTTTTTGAGACAGTGTTTCACTGTATAGCCCTGGCTGGTCGGGAACTCTGTAGGCCAAGCTGGCCTCAGGTTCACAGAGATCCTACTGCCACTGCCTCTTGAGTGCAGGGTCTTTGTCCATTTTATTTGAAATCATAAGCAATTGAAATGATATATAGGTGACTTGATAACTCATTTAAAAATGAGCTACTCATGTATGTATTAAAAAGAATCGGGTGTCTGATTTTTCTTTTTGGTGTTCAACAGGTTAGATTGGATCATAATGGAAAATTTTCTAATGCAGACAGTCATGGCATTCACTCTGAGAATGGACCAGTTTTATCAGAAGAACCGGGAAAAAAGTATGTATTTTTTAGCCGAGGTGTTTGCTAACTCTTTGATTTAGCCTACTGCAAATGTGAATACTGGTTTCCTTGCAAAGGCAGATATCTTGTTCAAGGCCAGCCTGTTCTACATAGAGGTCTAGGGCAGCCAGGGGTATACAGACCTCATCTCAAAAAAAATAAAAACAAAAATCAAAACTAAAAATAGAACTAATCAAACAAAACCAGAAACTCAGTTTTAATCTCTAACTTCTGAATAAAAGCCAGACATAGCTGTGTATGCCTGTAACACCAGTATTGGACATCAGAAGTAGGTGAATCCCTGGTGCTCAGCTAGCCATGTAAAATGAACTTCAGGTTCATTGGAGGTGTACCTTGAAAAACCTGATAGAAACATGCACACATATAGCATACACATAGGCAGCACACAAACAGACACACATACATGCCCCTAGAAAAAGAAAAGTAGTTTGAGTTTAAATCTAATGTTTTGCTCGTTAGTACATTTTCTGAAACGCTAGTTAATTTTAATGGCTACAGTTTTAAAATATATTCTAAATCAAAATCAAATTGAGAAAAAAACTTAAAACCACCATAAATTGGTGAGTTTATAAAGTATGGAGTTATAGAACAGGCACCATATTTCTTTTTATTTTCTTAGTGCAGGATTATATGCAGTCAGTAGTTTGTCAGTGGCTGGGTGTAGAGGTGTATGCCATGAACCCCAGCACTCAGGAAGTAGAGTCAAGCAGATTTCCTGGGCCAAGGTGGTAGACTTTATGTGCTGCATAGTGAAACCTTTTTTAAAGAATGTCAGTATTATCAGGTAGAATAGAGAGATGCTATTGAGTATTTAGTGCACCTTTTGTTTGAATTACTGCTCCCTTTACTAGAGGAAAAGGTAGTAAACTACACCTTAACCTTTATTAACAAAACAAATTTAAATATACATGACTATAAAGTATATAGTACAGCAAACTCCAATATAAATATCACTACTTTCCTATATTTTATTTTTTTTCTTTTGGCTTTTTTGAGACAGGGTTTCTCTGTGTTACCCTGGCTTTTCTGGAGCTTACTCTGTAGACCAGGCTACCCTCAAACTCAGGGATCTGCCTGCCTCCACCTCCAGATTGCTGGGATTAAGGGTCACCTCACCTAGCCCTTACTTAGTAATTTTAATGAACCTTGTTTTGTTTTGTTTGTTTGTAACATCTCACTTTGTTGCACTGCCTGTCTTGAAAGCTGCGTATAGTTCAGGATGGCTTCACAGAAATAGACCTGCATCTTCCTCCAGGAGGGCTTAGATTAAGGATGTGTAGCATCTTGCTAATTTACCCTTTCTCTCTTTTTCTCTCTCTAAAATAAATATAAATATTTCTTTTTGGGGACTGGTTCTACATAAACCTGACTGTTTTAGAGCTCACTGTAGACCAAACATATGCTAGTATGCCTGGCTAAAATTGGCAGATATTGCAGATAGAAAGTCTCTGATATCAATGCAGGATATGTGTTTTAATGTTGATTCTTAAAGATGTAGTGTTTTATCTTCATGTTAAGTGCAGTGCATGCATGTTTGCTGCCTGAGGAGGCTAGGAAAGGGTATTGGATCCTCTAGCATTGGAGTTAGGACCTTTGTGAGCCAGGGTTCTGAGAATTGGACCCTGGTTCTAGAAGAGCAGCCCTCTCTCCAGCTGTGTTCATATTGAGATTATGCGATATTACTAATAAACATTTTAATTTGCTTTGAAGACATACACCGAAGAACCTCAAGCCACCTCCCCCAGAAAGCTGGAACACAGTGTCAGGAAAGAAAATGAAAAAGTCTAATTCAGGTAAATTCACAACAAAGTTTTTTAAGATTATGATGGTAGTACTTGGAGTTGTTAGCTTACGCCAGGGAAATTGTGAGATCTTTTTGTGTTTTCCACAGATACGGATTACAGAGGGCCAAAGAGTCTAAGCAAGCCAATAAAAGCCCCATCAGCACTACCTCCTCGACTACAGCATCCTTCTTCGGGTGTAAGACAGCATGCATTCTCTAGTCATTCTTCAGGGTCCCAGTCTCAAAAATCCTCCAGTGAGCATAAGAATCTAAGTAGGACACCCTCACAGATCATAAGGTAACCTTCCCAAATTCAAGAGAAGTAGAAGTCATGAGAGGTATTTTATGTGCTTTATTATAGTCATTTTTTTTGTTACAATTTCTTGTTGGTATTTGTTTATAATGTAGTATTGAAAAGTATTGCCAGGTGGTGGTTGTGCGCACCTTTAATGCCAGCACACAGGAGGCAGAGGCAGGCGGATCTCTGTGAGTTCAAGGCCAGCCTGGACTACAGAGAGAGTTCCAGCACAGCCAGGGCTACACAGAAAAATCTTGTCTCATAAAACTAAAAAGAAAAGTATTATTGATAGAATTCCCAAATGGTAGAAAATAACACTATAGAGGAATAAGCCTTTATTTTTTAATATTTTGTTTAAAGTGATGGCAAATGTTTATGGTAGCTCTGTGGGACCTCTTAACCACTGAGGCCAGAAGAATAATGATCCACAGGAGGCAAGAAGGTGATATAAAATTTCTTTGCCGTTTATTTACAAGCAAAATCCATGCACAGATGTTAAAGAACAAAAGGGGAACCTGGTCTGAATCACACTAACACTGGTAGTCCTTGGCTCCTGGTTCAAAAGGACCTGCACACTTCCCCTCTCTGCCTTTTCTCTCAGTCATGTTCATCCCCAATGAAAATCTCATCTCTTGGACCAAAATGCTTCTCAGTTGACTAGGCTACTGGTGACAGAATTGCTGTCACATCTCCCCCCTTTTGTTTAATTAAGAAGGAAAAGTTCTAACTCTAACATAGTAAAACTACATATAATAAGATTTTTTTTATCAAGTATTGTTCAAATACAAAGGAAAAGTTATAACCTTAACAAAAATGAAACTACATACAACAAGAACAATGATTAAGAAATACATTCTCAGTGTCTGGTTCATAAGTAATTGACAAATTTATAGAAATTATTTCATTAGCTGTTCTCTCCTGAAGAGTCTAAAGTTTTGTTCCTAATATGCCTTTTGCCAAGATTCGTGTATAACTTTAACGCCACGAAAGACCTGAGAAGGAAATATTACCTGAATAAGTAGGATGTGCAAAGCAAACAACTTCCGAAAAATGTGAGAAATGACTGAAACAGCTGACTGTCTGGACAGTCACCCAAGGTTCCTCTGTAGCATTGAGACATCCATCTTTAGCCTACAGGCCTAGAATATCTGACAGACTTTTCTGTGAAGCAGGAATTTTGAAGGACTGTTGTTGACTGAGGTTTCTGTCCTGCCCGGTTCCTGCAATCATTAAGTCCCAAAGAAATCACACAGAGGTCTACTTTAGTTGTAAACTGATTGGCTTCTTATTAACTCAGGCTTCTTATTAATTCTTATAACTTATATTAGCCCATTATTAGCCATTCTTATCTGTGTTAGCCATGTGGCTCAGTACCTTATTCAGTGGGGCAGTCACATCTTGCTTCTTCTGTGGTTGGGTCAGGACTGTAGAGGAATGGGCTTCCTCCTTCCCAGGATTCTCCTGTTCTCATTGACCTACCTCTACTTCCTGTCTGGTTGTCCCGTCTATACTTCCTGCCTGGCTACTGGCCAACCAGCATTTATTTAAAATATAATTGACAGAATATAGACAATTGTCCCATACCAGACTGTTCTATCCTGTTCTGCCAAGTTCAGCTGTTGTCTTTTTTGTGTGTCCTACTTGTTCAGTTTGGACAGTGTATTGTCAGTAGTTGAGACAAGGGGAGTTTCTTGCCCTAATGGCCAGTTTATGCGACAAAAAAAGCACAGTTCCATATGGAGTGTCTCTGATGCTTATCATCCTCTTGAGAAGTAGATTGTGGCCACCAGGAGCAGAGAGTCTCTCGTAAAGAAAAGTCTTAAGTTACTAAAACATTTTAAATGCCATATTCTGTAGGTCTTTGAAGTGTTTGAAGAGTACCTATCTATCTGAAATATATATCTGTGTACCTAGAAAATCATATGACTGTAAGTTTGATAGTTACAGGTGGCTGTTAATCCGTATTTCTTTATTATTCTAAGTAGCTTTTAAGGACTAAAACTTCACATTGCATAGTTAAACAAGCTGTATAGGTCCAAGCTGTGTAGGTAATACCTTAAGCAAACAATAGAAATAATATAAGGATAATAACTTCAAATTTGTAACTATATACAAAACTCTTTTAAACAGAAGTAGAAACACACATAGAGTATAACAAAAAAAACTTAAATTTGTATAAGTATACAAAAATTATAGCAATGTAAATTATTTAAAACTAGTAGTTTTTTTTTAAGTTTCAAAGTAGATTCAGTAATCTACCATTTTATCATATTATGTCTATCCCTTCCTTTTTTTGATCATACCCAATAACAACTGGTATCTAACCCCACTTATGTGATGACAAATATCCTTAACCAAGTGAAAGACCAAAAACCATCTATCCCATCTCTTGGGAATGTGGGCATCGTGTTCTCAAAATTACTTCCCTCTGTCTGGAGGATGACTGGCATCTTTAGGGGACCCTTAGGATTATCCTGAGCAATTTGTAGTCCAGAGTTGTTCTTTAGGTGGTATTTATGGGCTTAGTGACATTATCACAAACTGGGGAGAATCGTTATTGTGGGGCCTTATCATTCTTTTAGAGACTTCAGAGATTGTTAGAAATGTTTATCATTCACTTCATACTGTAATGCATTGTAAATCTTATGGTGGCTAAAGGAGGACCATGATCTATTAAATACATCCGGGATATCCAGGCTCAATTCCTAAATATTAGCTTCTGACTCAAGCCTGAAATCACGTACAGGAAGCTACATGAAACCTAAGGTTAGCATTAGTTAGTACTTTATAATATCGTTAATTTAAAACAGGAAGTTTAAATTTTTAGATAATACTTATATCTAAAAAAGTTTTAAGGAGTCATAATGAATTTGAGGGGTATGAGAATGGTGACAATATAATATTTTCTTCTGTCCCATACCAGATGTCATTGGATATAAGACAGGGACTTTTGTCTTTTAACAAACATGCTTGGGCCTAAAGAAGAGAGCCACAGTCCAGCTCCAAAAGCCAGCTTTAGTTTTTAATTGAGTCAGAACTACTTAAAGATTACCTGTTATGTAGAGACCAGCAAAAATAGACATTTTGAAAGGTTTATGAAATTTTATCCTGTAGGAAGTAACATTAGGCCAGATTACTCCTATTTTTGGTATTTTTTTCCCCCTGGATGGTTCTCCCTTACTTTTTCAATGCTTTATTTGTTCACAGGTTTTTAGGTCCCTCAGTTGGATGTTTTTATTTTCCTGGGAAGAAAAAACCAGAACCCGGCCCCCCACCCTAATTTGAGTTTTCCCTTTTATCAGGCTGAATTGCAACATCAGTTGATGAACTATCTATCACCTTTTCTAATCAAAAGATCTCTCTTGCTTGAATTGAATATTGAATGGTATCCATAGCTTCTCTCTTGTGAAAACAAAAGCAAAACCTCTTCCCCAACTTAACACATATCCTGGTTTTCATCCTGAGGTTAACACATCTTTAAGGCATGCTGGCTGGTGTATTTAGTTTGGAATCTGTAAAATATACCTTCAATAAAGGATAGGCTCTTGTGAACCTCTACTAACTTCTCCCCCTGACAGAGTGATCATTTATGTCAGACCAAGGGTAAACAGAAGTAAAAAACAACCTAGTTTATTAACAATTGCCATTGACTTCTGAAAATTTAAACCTAACCCTATTTCCATAAGATTTGGAATCTTCAAAATTCAGGGGAATTTTAATTCTGAGCAATTTTAATTCTCCTATTAGGGAACAGGACAACCAGAAATATTTAAGAAATAGCCATAGAAAATCCAGGAGCCCATGCAAGCAGGAAAGTATTTATCCAGCTGATACTCTAAAGAAAACAAAAAGGTGCACAGTATCAATGTATAACCATGGAGGAGGAACTTGCTGGAAAACTCTAGTTCTTACTACGTGGTAGTCTGATGGTACAGATTTATAAGCTGTACTAGAAATAATTGTAGGTGAGAACTTGAAAATAAGTCATGCTAATTGCACTTCTGGTTTAATCACTTCTGGCCTCCAAGGGAATTTGAGAAACATGCAAGTTTTTTTTGAATTTCTTGGCCACTGTATTATCCAGAAGAAATAGTCTAAAAATCTTTCTTGATTCCACTTTGTCTGCATTTTCCTGTTTAAATCCCTCCCAAGACTACTTACATTATTTTCAAATTTTTTGTTATGTTGTACAGAATTACAAATTTAAAATGTGAAGTTTTAGTAATCATAAATACAAAGTAGTCTGGGTGGTGTTTGGACCTGAAAGGCCTGAAATGTGAAAGTCTCCACTTTTGATATAAAGAATACAATAAAATTCCTTATTTTGTTACTGTTGTGAGTGCTCCATTGGATAGATGTGTAATTTGACCAGGCATCAGCAGGGAAAGTATCCACAGTTTCAATTTTTTTTTAAGTTTTGAATTTTATGTTTGATTTCTTGTTTACATAAGTGATAGAAATGATATAAATAGTATCCATACTGCTCTTTTAGAAATGTTTGTTTTTAGTGTAAAAGCAAGTCAGTGTCTGTGCACACTTAGTGCCTGAGATCAGAAGAGAGGACATAAGATCTTCTAGAACTGGAGTTACAGTTTGCTGTCAGCTGCTGTGTTGGTATTAGGAAACAAAGCCTGGTTCCTTTGTAAGACATCCATCTTAACTGCTGAGCCATGTTCAGCCCTTCATACTGCTCTTAATTGCTGCAAGCCATATATGAATATTAGAGTTGTTAGTAAATGCATTATTGCGTCTCCTGTGATCTTTCTCTCTTGCCAAAGTTCCCTTGAGGTTTCAGTTGCAGACAGTATCCCAGTCTGGCATTGCTTACCATTGCTGTCAGTTCTCTCTCTGCTCTTCTTGGTGCTGTAGCCAATAATTAGGATGTCTTTGTGTCTCATCTGGTTATTGCCTCTAGAACAGGAAATCAGAATGCTTTCTCTTCCTCTCTTAAACCTTTTTTTCTTCACATTTTAATTAGTTAACTTTCATTGTTTGTGTGGGTGCATGTGGGCTACATTGTACTTGCTGATGTCAGAAGAAAATTTGTAGGTGTTATTATTCTCCTTTATTCATATGAATTCTGGGTATTGAACTCAGATTTCCAGGCTTGGTGACAAACCTTAAGCCATTTGCAGGTTCATCTTTTGAGAGTAAATTTTTATAATAGTTATTGGAATATGTACAGTGTTTATTTTTCTACACTCAGGAAAATAATTCAGTTACTTCTGTATCATGTAGAAGGAAGTGAGTTAAATAAGTGAGTAAAATAACTTCCAATTTATTGTGCACCATTGTCAGTTTTATCTAACTTTGTAAAGTAGCTTTAAGTGCTGATTTTATTTGTTGCTAGCTGTCCTAAGTTACAAAGTGTTGTGTGGTTGTTTAGTTGAATATTTGTACCACAGAAAAGATAATTGTATTTTTGTATTCTACACATTTGCCTCTTTTTTTTTTTCCTGAAAGAATGTTTTATTTGACAGAAAACCTGATCGTGAAAGAGCTGAGGATTTTGATCACATGAGTCGTGAATCTTACTATTTTGGCCTCTCCCCAGAAGAACGCAGAGAGAAACAAGCTATTGAAGAGTCTCGTTTATTGTATGAGATTCAGAACCGGGATGAACAAGCTTTTCCTGCCCTTTCTGTACGTATGTAGAAATTTTAAAGGTTAACTTTTAGAAGTCTTTCTTGATACACAGTTTGTAGTATCATAATTTCTGATGATCAACCTAATTTTTTTTTAATTGAAAGTATTTTAAAGGTTATGGAAACCTTGGTGTGGTGGTTATGTGCTTATAATCCCAGCTAATTGAGAAGCAAGAGAATCCCTGAATTCAAGGCCATCTTGGTGAAATTCTTTGTCAAGATAAAAAGACAGTAAAAGTACAGCTTTTATATAGTTATTCTCGGGACTAAAGATATTATTGAAAAAGTAGGTGACAGTTGAGCAAGGTGACTCACCTGTTCACCTGACAGTGATGAGTATTTCCTTTCATACCGAAGATGTAATATTTGCAAGCAGAGCCTGCAGGAGAAGGCTTAGGATGCAGTTGACCTCTCTTACAAGAGATAGTTGACTATCTCTGACAGTCAGGATAAACTTGAGGTGTGCACTAGTACCATATTAGTTTATGTAAGCAGGAAGCACGTGGATTTGTTTTGTTCCGTGTGTTGTCTTTGGGCTGTGCTAGATACTTCTGATGAAAGCAATGACTGTGCTTTCAGTTTCCTTAGCTTTGAGGGACATCAGAAAGGAAAGCCATTGCCATATAGCGTTGCTGGGCCCTAACGTCTTATTGGGGTAGGGGAGTGAGAAGGCACAGTGTCAACGTCTCAGACACTGGGAGTCAGGTTATAGACATACAGCAGACTCGTTTAACAACAGGGGAAAATCTTATATACCCTCCCAGCACCCAGGTGCTCCAATCCGTTGACACTGCATGGTCGCCCCTCATTGTCTAGGCGTGATCAGCACCAGGCAGACTACAGGTTGGCTCTTCTCAGCCTGGTAGGCCTTAATTTCCTACAGTGTAGGTGAGGGGTTTTGTTGACATTACAGGAGGGCTTAATTAATTGTCATAGGAGCCCTGTGTTTGTGGTCTGTAAGTCTTGGTAAATGATATAAGATGGTAATAGTGAATGGAACAAACAAGGAAGAATGCTATTGAAGGCTACACTGTTCCAGGGACAAGCCAAGCTGCATGAGTTCATTCTCTGTCTTCAGTGAGGAAGCTCTGTTTAAAAGAGCTTATGTGGATCAGTTCAGTCTGGAGCTTAGGGATGGTTGCAAAACGTACCAAGTCAGAGTGCCTGCGTGATAGGTACTCTGTGTGCTAAAGACATTCCCTTTATGCCTTATTTGTTGTTTTTACATAGCTATTCTGTAAGGCTAATTTTAATTACTTAATCTTATACTCAAAGTTTTGTCCTTAGTGAATGAGAAAAATAGTGCTATTGTTATATGGTCATAGATTATAAAATTTCATCGTTAAATTTTTATTTTCATACTTCTATACTTTAGATTTAGATTGATGTGGTGTTAGATTTAATAGTGCCTTAGGTTTGTTCACAGGAATAGAACACTAAACCTCCTTCCTGCTGTGTGATTAAGAGTGTTATGACAGGGATCTAGCACCTTCAATGATAATTTATCTTAAAAATTCAATGTTAGCTGGGCAGTTGTGGCTAACTCCTTTAGTCCCAGCACTTGGGAGGCAGAGGCAGGCATATCTCTGTGAGTTTGAGGCCAGCCTGGTCTGCAAAGTGAGTTCCAGGACAGCTACTCAGAGAAACCCTGTCTTGAAAAAACGGGGTTTAAAAAAAAAAAATAACCCAAACCAAGAACTTACTCTTTTTGTTTTACCAATGATATGGTTGGGTCATTCAGGCCTCAGAGGATTTGCTCTTGATTGTATCACTTCAGTGATACTTGCTAATTGATTGATACATTTCCCTTCACAAGGGACCCTGAGAAGGTTGGTAGAGAAGTTATTTTTGTGCAAAGAATATTAAGTGCAAGATAACAATTTGATCAGTGTGATTTCTTACAATGATACGTGAATTATTAATTTAGACTGATAAATCTGATTACCTGATACTTTAATTCAGTAATAGACTTAGTTTAGAGCATATATTCGAATATGGATGCTAGATGATATCCATAACTACCTATCAACTAGATTCTAAAGTATTAAAAATATAAGGCTATGAATTTTGAGATTTTTGGTTAGAAGTATAAATGTTATTTGTGGAACTTGTATTCATGTTTGTAAAATTTTAATGCAAAGTGTGACTTTATTTTAAAGAGCCCATCAGTCAGTCAGTCCCCTCAGAATAGCACCTCATGTGTCCAGAGGAAGTCTTCACATGCAAGGGATAGGAAAGGAAGCATGCGGAGAACAGATGCAGAAGAACGGAAGGACAAAGGTACACTACTTCATTCTGAAGACACCTGACACTTTTGCCAAGTTTCATATAGTATTTCCTGCCTTATTGGTGGTTTTGTTTATTTTGCAGTTTTAGGTATATAAGTAAACTGTGGTCTGGAAATCCTAAATGAATGAAGGATTCCAGAAATTTGTAAGAGTCAAATTGAGTGCTGTATCTTTTGATACACTGGTCTTCCTGTTCACATGTGAAGGGCTAGTATTTCCATACTGTATATGCTACTGACACACTCGTTCCTTTATAGCTGTCATGATATCACTTTGACTGGGTGTAGCAGTACTTGTGTTCCAGTAATGCTTTCGTCGTGCATAGTAGTGATGTTATCATTTTAAGTATGCCAAAAAAGTCAGAAGACTTTAAATGAATAGGCCTTTGCAAGAGGTTATACTCACATAACTTGTTATAGAATAGTTGTAGTTTTGTTTTATTTCAATATTAGTTTTGGCTGACTTTATAAATACAGGAAAAACATAGTATAAGATTAGTTGCCATTCACAGTTTCATACGTCAGCTGGAGGATTATTTACTGTGGAAAAGACACTAAAATTGTCAAGCTTTCTATCTAGTGTCACATCTGACATTAGAATCATTGATTTGACCTAAGACAATGTTTTTCTCTATTTAAATCTGACTGATGGTTGATGCTCCTTATTTTTCTTATTCTTAATCTGTTACAGATTCCCTACGTGGCCATACTCATGTGGATAAAAAGCCCGAGCCAAGCACACTGGAGGTAAGGTTTTTAAATATATTTAAAACATTTATTTATCTATTTAATGTGTGTGCATGCATGTCTGTACACCATGCTGTATGTATGGAGAGCAGAGGGCAGTTTGCAGGAGTCACTAACTTCCTACTATGTTAGCCTATGCTAGTCCTAGGGTAACTTCCTACTATGTTAGCCTATGCTAGTCCTAGGGATGGAGCTCACGGCTCCAGGCTTGGTGGCACTTTAGCTGCTGAGCCGTCCCCACCAAAATTTTTTTTCTACTCTTCTTTTCTTTTTTTTTTTTTTTTTAAGCTGCCTTGGAACTTGCTTTGTAGACCAGGCTATCCTTGAACTCAGAGATCTGCCTGCCTCTGCCTCTGGAGTGCTGGGAGTGCACCATCACACCTGGCTAGCCCCCAAAGTTTTAATGTTAGCCTATCTTAACTTGCAAAACAGTGTTTATTATTATTATTGTTGTTGTTTTTCATGACAGGATTTCTCTGTGTGGTCCTGGTCTGTCCTGGAACTCCCTCTGTAGATCAGGCTGGCCTTGAACTCAACCGATGTCCCCCTGCCTCTTCCTCCCAAGTGCTGGGATTAAACACATGCACCGCCACACTCAGCCTGTGTTTATTCTCTATAGAGTGATATTGTAAAGAAGACACTTAGGTTCTTAGAAGTCCCATATAAAACTCTCCAGTAATGTGACATTAAACCGATGTGCAGACACAATTAAGTGGGAGTGGGTTCCCAGAGCAGGTTCTCCGAGCGAATTAGAAAGGCAACCACAGTTCCCCAGAATGGAGTTCTCTCAATCACAGTGTAACTTTTTTTTGCTCCCAAAGGTCAGTGATGACAAATGTACAAGAGTTTCATCACCATCTAAGACAAAGAAAGTAGACTGCCCATCTCCTGTAGAACAAGTAAGTTACTGTATAGATGTAAGTTTCTGTTGTCCTGCAGCCCTTTAGTCCCAAAGAAGCACACAGAGGCTTATATTAATTATAAACTGCTTGGCCTATTAGCTCAGGCTTATTTTTAACTAGCTCTTACAACTTAACCCATAATTCTTGTCTATGTTTAGCCATAGTGGCTTGGTACCTTTTCTTATTGAGGCATTCTTATCTTGCCTCCTCTGCATCTGGCTGGTGACTGGCTCTCTTTCCTCTTCCCAGAATTCTCTTAGTTTCATTGTCCCATCTATATTTCCTGCCTGACACTGGCCAATCAGCGTTTTATTAAACCAATATGAGTGACAATCTTTACAGAGTACAAAAGCATTATCCCACAACATTATTGCACTAGGCAAGCAGAGCTCCTTTCTCTCTGGACTTCTTTTCTCTGTATGTGAAAACATCTGTATTGTAAATGGAAGGATTCATTTCTGGTATAATATGGGTGCTTAAATGTTTTTTGTCATTCTATTTAGTTTAAAATGTTGTAAAAGTTTATGGAATTACATTTTATAGCCATTCTCTGGCATTCCTGTGACTTGATTTTGAGTTTTGTGTTTGGCACCTCTTTTAATTTTGAGCTAGTTCAGCTTGAAAATTAAGAAGATATAATTTCTATTGTTAATATTTCTAGAAGTTATCTACATCATTATCAATGAATTATTCCATATACATTTTAAAAATACCAGTAGTTTGCCAAGTAAATGAACACACTTCAGTTTCTATATATATTTTGGTTCTTGGTTTTATATAAGAGTAGATACTGTTGTATCAACATACTTTGTGTTCATAAAATGAATGTACTTAAGTACATTTTTTTTATTTTTGTGTAAGAATCTTTCTTTAAAAGGAAGCTTACGACTTTAAAGGGGATTTCTATGATTTTGTTCACTTGCCTTTATAGCTTTTGTTGTTTCTGCCTGTGACTTGCACTAGGCAACCTGTTAACATGGTAGTTGTCAGCAAGTGAACTCTGATACTGACCTGAACAGTTATATGCTTAGTGTTATAGTAGGGTGTTTTATACTTCACTCAAGATAAATTTGTTACTAAAATTTGTGTCAGAGAAAAATGATTTTTTTTTTTCCTTTTTTGCCCTCCCATTCTTGAAGAAGCCAGCAGAACATATATCCTTGTCAAATCCAGCCCCCCTTTTAGTCTCTCCAGAAGTCCATCTCACTCCTGCGGTGCCTTCTTTACCAGCCACTGTGCCAGCCTGGCCAAGTGAACCTACAACTTTCGGACCAACAGGTTAGAGAAGAATTTTTTATAATTTTCCAGCCAGTTAACAAAAATTCCTTTCAAATGAGAGGCTTCAAATTCTTGAGTGAGAGCATGACCACAGCAGAATTGTGAATGTGGGTCCTATTAGGGCTTCTGACTCGGACCACAGCAGAATTGTGAATGTGGGTCCTGTTAGGGCTTCTGACTTGATTTTGGAGGACCAGCTGCACCTGCGTGATGCTCATTAGGATATGCTTTTATAATCTTGGGTTTGTGACATTTGAGCCAGTTCCTCTGTTGTTGGCCACAGTTTGTGTTTGCTGTATAGGCCATACTGTTACATCTCCTTTAGGACTCTTTACAAGGACCTTTACCTTAAATGGAGTTTGGGGGAACTGTAGTTGGAAGACACTGGCTCAACTTAGTTCCTGGATTGGTCCTAACGTACTTTGGGTTGTTCGCTGCATGCTTTACAAGGTGCACAAATTGTGTAGTATGAAATTAATGCAAGCTTTATTCCAAAGGAAACTGGCTTTAACTATTTTTTTTTATAGTTTTTGTTCTCATCTTTCTTAGGTGTCCCTGCTCAGATTCCCATTTTATCAGTGACACAGCCAACTGGACCTGATGCTGCTGTCTCACAAGCGCATTTAACACCTTCTCCAGTTCCTGTGTCAATTCAGGCAGTTAACCAGCCCTTGATGCCTTTGCCTCAGACGATGAGCCTTTATCAAGACCCACTCTATCCTGGGTTTCCTTGTAGTGAGAAGGGAGACCGAGCCATTGCACCACCTTACTCACTGTGTCAGACCGGCGAGGACCTGCCTAAAGGTAAGGCCTCCGCTTTCATCATGCTTTTTCCTGAGCACAGACAGATTAGTGAGGAATGGAAAGATAGAAGTAGAAGCCAGAGCTCTGGTTCTTACCAAGCCATAGAAGGGATTCAGTCAGCAAAGAGCAGAGGTTTGGCTATTGAATCACTACCATGTGATTGTTCAGGCTTTATTCTAGTTAGCTTGGTCTTAGTAGAAAATGAGTTTTTGTGCTTAATGAAGCCTGTCATGTACCTTTTTTCTTTTCTTTCTTTTTCCTTTCCAGAAACAACTTTTAAAGCTTTGAAATCATTTCTAGGTTTTTATTTTTGTAGGTAGTGTGTCACTGTGTACCCCAGGCTGGCCTGGAGCTTGTTTTCTGCCTCTTTCTCTCCTGGGTTCTGGGTAATAGGTATGTACTACTAATAACTGGTTTGGTTTATAGAAATCTTACATTTTTCCAGTGTCTTCATAATTTTTTGAAACCACCTATAGTATATAAAAAATAAAGTGTTCATCTGAGTTTTCTCCCAGATTGAATTTCTCCTAAATTTAAGCTATTCAGGGACTAAATCTTAGTGCAGAGAAAAGTGTAGCGAATCCAGAGTTAAACTAGGAACAGCCTGGTTTTTGGCTATGTTTCCATTTTTGTGTTTTACTCTACAGGCAGTCTGGCAGGAGAGTTTGTCACTAGAGCTATAATGATTGATAATGAAGGAAAGAAAAGCTTTGACTATGTAGTTTTAGTAAAAAAAAAAATTTTATTTTCAGATAAGAACATTCTCCGATTCTTCTTCAATCTTGGTGTAAAGGTATTTATATTTTATCCTTTAAAGTTAATTTTCTTCTTATCACTACCTAAACAGTAAAATTTAAAATATTTAATTCTTAATTGATTGGTAATCTAAGGTTTACTGCATGCTACCTTCCATGTTTGTCTATGGAACGGGTTGTAGTTTTAACTTGCTTGTTCTTTTAATTCATGATGGTTTGGCCTTGAAGGGGAAACCTATTTCTTGGACTGCTCAGGGAATGTCCTTGATGGGGAGTTAGATGAAAGCTCTTAGTTTGAAGTTCTGCTTTAGCAAGCTTTAGGTGTGTCATCCTTTGCAAACCAGTTGGTGTCTCCGAAGCCAGCATTGGCAGTGTTCTTTCTGTAAGGTGGGAACATCGCTCACTATCACAGCAGAACTTGCCTTGGCGGTGGTGGTGGTGGTGGAGGGGGGAGAGATAGCTTTCCTTAGAAAGAGGTTACAGCACTTCACTGTCCATGTCAGTCAGTGTTTTGCTGTCTTTAACTTGACTTCATTACTGCAGTTCTATAAACATAAAACTATCAAGTGCTCCAATCCAGTAGCCAGCTTCATAAAGCTGTATACAGCTTTATGTATTTTTGCCTGGTTACATTTAACTAGTTCTTGCTGGATTTTTATTGTCAACTAGTTATATTTTCTTCATAATTTTTTTTAGTTGAATGCCAACAAAGGAAAGAATTAAAGTATTTCCTTTTCATCTTTATCCTCTGCTAATAGGTCTGATTTGTTTTTTAATTCTTGGCTATTGGATTAATTTGAGGGCTTCTAGAATAATTATTCCTGTTGGAGAACATGTCCTGTTCTAGCATTTTCCTGGCAGGTTAGAGTTAAGATGTGAGTAGGTCTAACTAAACTCCTGGTGGCTATGATAATGCTTCCTATTAACCTGCATCAGGTCTGAACCCAGGGATCAGGGTCATGAAGTGACGTGATTCCAGTTCTTCTCATGTTGTGTATCACTTTGACCATCTTGTATTTGTGCTTAGAGTATATACTCTTTATAAGCATGAGAGACTTGGCTTGAGCTAAATATTTTCAGAAAGATAGCTTTTTAACCTCTAGTATTTGTTTATTTTGCTGTTTTTGTCTTTCAGGCATATAGTTGTCCTATGTGGGCCCCACATTCTTACCTGTATCCTCTGCACCAGGCCTACATGGCAGCCTGTAGGATGTACCCAAAGGTCCCTGTTCCTGTGTATCCTCAGAATACTTGGTTCCAAGAAGCCCCTCCTGCTCAGAGTGAAAGTGACTGTCCTTGTACTGATGCCCACTACTCTATGCATCCTGAGGCCAGTGTTAATGGGCAGATGCCACAGGCAGAGATTGGACCTCCTGCATTCTCTTCACCTCTGGTTATCCCTCCATCTCAGGTGTCTGAAGGTCATGGACAATTGTCTTACCAACCTGAACTTGAGTCTGAGAATCCCGGGCAACTTCTTCATGCTGAATATGAAGAATCACTAAGTGGCAAGAACATGTACCCACAACCGTCCTTTGGACCTAACCCGTTCTTAGGTCCCGTTCCTATTGCACCTCCTTTTTTTCCTCATGTTTGGTATGGGTATCCTTTTCAGGGATTCGTAGAAAATCCTGTCATGAGGCAGAATATTGTCTTGCCCTCTGATGAGAAAGGGGAACTGGATTTGCCCTTGGAGAATCTAGATCTGTCTAAAGAATGCGAATCTGTCTCGGCAGTGGGTGAGTTTCCGGAACCCAGAGTTGAAGCAAGTGTGAGCAGCAAGCATGAAGGCCGAGTGGAGCAGTCATCCCAGACACGAAAGGCAGACATTGCTTTGGCTTCAGGTTCTCCTGGAGTAGAGGGAAAGGCTCATCCTGCCACTCAGATCCTAAACAGAGAGAGAGAAACCATGTCTGCTGAACTCGAGCCTAAGAGGACCATTCAGAGTGTGAAAGAAAAACCAGAGAAAGTGAAAGATCCCAAGACTGCTGCTGATGTAGTTGGCCCTGGGGCCAACTCTGTGGATAGATTGCAAAGACCAAAAGAAGAGAGTTCAGAAGATGAGAATGAAGTGTCTAATATATTGAGAAGTGGCAGACCCAAGCAGTTCTATAATCAGACTTATGGAAGCAGGAAATACAAAAGTGATTGGGCCTCTTCTGGTAGAGGTGGCTATCAACATGTGAGAGGCGAGGAGTCCTGGAAAGGGCAGCCTAACAGAAGCCGGGATGAAGGTTTTCAGTACCATCGAAATGTTAGAGGACGCCCGTATAGGGGAGATAGGAGGAGATCAGGAATGGGAGATGGCCACAGGGGACAGCACACTTAATGGCTAGTTGTTGCTCATATTGTAGAGCTGAAGCCTTTTCTTAGGTGGAGTATTTCTGAAGGCTTTAAAAACATTAAAATAAAAACTCAAATTGGAACTATCTCCTCCCCTCCCCATTTACCCTTAATTCCTATTCCAGAATAGGATGAAGCTTTGGACATGAGTTCAAGGGGCAGATGAATTTTTGGCATTGTGTTTTTTCTTACTCGGAATCTGTTTATTGGGTTACTGCCCCCATAAAAAGTAAACATGACTTCAAGTATTTTTTTATAAACAGCTCAATATAAGACATAGACATAGTGTTTGTTTTTTTCCTCTGGTGTAAGTTTGATTTAAAACATTGGAAATGTGTGCTTTTAGCGATTACTGAAGTGACAAGAAAGTAAAGCATTCAACACACTATAGATTCCAAAACATAACATTGCACCAAATAGAAATGTATATTTTATTATGCAATGCCTTAGTCATAAACTGGGCTCAAACAGTTCTCAGCCTCAAACACTGTTGTCTTTTAATATGCTTCCAACCCAAAGGCCTTTCATCTCAGTATCTGTCAAACTTGAATAACGTCTTCTCTCTACTATTACACACGAGGCAGCCTATTAACCTGTGTCTCAGAATTGTTGTATATAGTTCTTTTAATATCCATAGGGTATATTTTTGAATTTTGGTGAGTATTTGTTGAACTTGAGATTGCATACAATAGATGTTTAAGAACTAGAAGGAAGTCCGGTGAGATGGCTGTTTCCATCAAGAACTCTTAGCACTGCTGTAAATATCATGGTGCCTACCCGAAAGGAATGTAGATGCTATGCATTTTGAGAATAATCTGCATCTGTTAAAACTGCAGAGGTTTTTTTAATGCCACTTTAACACTAATGCACTGACAGATTCTAAATATTTTGTGAGAAATGTTGAAATTTTTAACTTGATAGGCTTCTCTATAGAGTGTTTTTCTCCCTGCTCATTGGTTATGTTTATCACTTTACAGTTGCATGTTCAACTTGTCATAGCTGGAATTACTGTATAAAAAGAACGTGATTGTGACTTCTAGTTTTCCTAGAGGATGCTGCTAGAGGTGGCTTAGCTTTGCTTTTTGTAGCTCTTCCCCATCAGTGCCGTGTCTGATCTGATTTTTTGGTCTGCAGTATTCACTAGAGGCTCCTTTGCATGTTGCGTTCTGTTCTCATTTAAGAGATTGGACTCAGACAAGTTAACAAAGTATTCACTCATCTGTGTTACTTTGTGAAACTAACTGTACTCTGTATTTCTTATTCGTATATATCAATGTGAAAATCTACCTTTTTTTTAATGTTGCAGTTATCTTGTGATCAGGCAGCTTGAATGCTATGCAATTAGTAGTATGGTGGTGATTTTCTTTGCATGTTCTGTGTTATATACCTAATCAGAAATAGATGTGGCTTTTGTTTTGGGGGGCAGATTAGTTAAAAGCGAATACAGTTAACTTGAATATGACAAATGGAAGCAGACAGTTTTCTGGGTCCTCTGATAACTTGTGGGAATGTTTGGCTGTCAGCTAGGCTCAGTGAAGCTCCACTGTACTGTAATGATGGTGTTTACCTCTGTGTTGCTCCACATACCCTCATGTCTGTGTAACTGCTGATTTGAGTAGTGATTAGCATTTAGAAATTTTGTAAAATAGGACTTTAGAGAGCACTTTGAAAGATAACGTTTTATTAATGATGGTGCTAGGTAAAAAAAATTTATAGCCTGGGATGTGCTGAAAAAAAAATTGAGAACATGTTTAAAGGAATTTGTTGTCTGCTTCTCAGCTGGAATGGTTGTAAGGCTCTGTGCTGCGGTGCTTCAGTATCAGTGGCTGGACTATGGAGTAAGGACTGTAGAGGAGCTTCTTTTTAGTCCGTGCTTTTTATGTAGAATTGGCTTTATTGTGTAGTTTCAATATGAAAATCACCTTTTGATATAATAAAGTAGATTTAGAAGTTTGATATATGTTTGGTCTCAGGAGTCCAAAAGAAGTAGCTGTTTCCAATGTCTTGTGTTTTTCTGACTGGGGAAATGTTTAAAAATTGGACAGGAAAGAGTAACGCTTGGTTTCTCACAGTGGCTGTGTCTCACCTTAGTGAAGATCAGTGGGTAGTAGCTCCTGAGGGAAACTGATGAGCTTGTTTCCTTACCTGACCTCTGGGATGTGACGGATCAGCAGTGAAAGAACTCTAGCCTGTGGTACTTTCTTGGTGACCTCTGGACTACAACTCTGACTTCAGTAGTTTTAAAATGATCAATCTTGTATGAAGGTCAGTTTTCTTTCTTTAGGTATGTGTTTAGGTGTATTCATCCAGGGGATTTTGCCTTATCTTAAGGTCAGACTAGTGCCAAGCAAGCCTTTTTTCGTCACATGAACTGTCCTGTCATACGGTATTTTGACATATTGTATTCTACACAAGGAAAGGGGAAAATGACAACTAAAAGTTCTTTGTATTGTAATTGGGAAATAATGAAGAAATGCTTCCACTGACCAAAGCTCATCTGTTTTGTTTAGGTGCTTTAGTTGTACTAGACCCAGCCTCTTCCTTTCAGTATTGTGTCTCTTCAAGTTATTTCCTTTCAAGGTACATCATCCATTCTTGCCCTGTGTACTCCTTGGCAGCTTTCATGTTGTTTCCTCTAAGTTTGTTTCATAGCAGGACTAAGTTCATAGCTGCTACAACCTGACAGGAGTAGGTTTTCCACAATGCACAGTGCTGAGACAGTTTATGTGCTGCAAACCATTCTTTGAGCGTAGCGTTTTCTTTGGCCCAAGGGTGAACTAAAATGCCTGTGAACTGCAAACTTGCTTATGATTGATTCAGTGCAATACAGTTCATTTCTAAACATTTCTGGTTTAAAAAATACTCAGCCATCCTGGAAGCTAGCAATATTTATTTTGCCTCATTTATTTTACCTTCAATTTTAGATGAGGTGAAGTTTTTCTTTCACTTAGGGTACTTGCAATATCCATTTTAGTGTAGCTGAAGAGAAAGCTATATTTCTGTTTACTGTATTTTGCTTCCTATTTTATGTCTTTTTTTTTTGAATCTTCATAATGGCTTGAGTATGTCAGTTTGAAAGAGCTAAGATTTTCCTACTTAGCCATTGGCTTTCCCACTATTTGGGATTTTTTTTCTTTTAAAGTTTCCACTTTCCCTAAAATTACAAATTTTAGAAAAATCCTGTAAGAGGGTGGGTGCATGTCTTAATGCTGAGAAGCAGCAGCTTTGGGGTCGAATTTACTTGAATGGTTTAAAAATTGCATTGTTACAAAGTTAGAAAAAATTTATGTATGGAAAAATGATCCTAGCCTTACACTGAGTACAATAATACTTATAAGCATGTGAAGATGTGATCATTTGTGATGTTACTTGTAAAAACATATATACATATCTATACATATCTTTTGAAGTGTTGAAAGGAATAGTACTTTATATTCTTTATCATACCACTTTTGTAAGTGTTGAATATATTGCTGTTTATTTTTCTATGTTCTGTTTCGTAGCCTTAAGAAGTGTTTCAAACGATCTGAATGTATAAACCAAGTCAATGCCCTACATGGTGTGATGCTGCATTATATATACAACTGTGTGCATATATTAAATTCTGTCTGTTGATTCTGCTTGGGATTCTTTGGTCTTTGGGTAACCCAATATATCACATGTAATTCTGAGGATAAATCTTAGTAAACTCTTGAAAATGACATGATTTCCATGTATTTTTCATGCTGGAACACAGTTACAGTAGGAACAACTGAAATGGGATTTACACCTATTGGACAGGTGCTGTTTTTCTTACTTTATGCCTTGCAAAGCTTTGACCATGTCATGGAGCTAGTAAGTGGTGGAGTTGTACTTTCAGTGTAAATGGCATTACAGCTAGAGTTCCACCGTCTCTTTTAGCACACTGAAGCAGGGTGCAGAACACCTCGACACTGATAGGCTAACGGACCTCTGTAGTTTTTTTGTCCGTCCCTCCTAACCCCCAGTTCAGTCTTTTGAAAGACTGAACAAATTGGAAACAGAAATAAGGTTGTCAGGTATACTGAAATACTATGAAACCTTTGTTTTTTTGTAGTCTTGGGAATTGAGATATAAGCCAAGTATATTTTAGGCAGGCATTCAACCTCTGAACTCTGTTACTGATCCTGAAAGAGATGATTTTCTTAACTGCACGTTCTCCATTAAGTAATTTACTAAAAACACTGCCATGTTAGTTCTTGCAGAAGTTATGAACTTCCTCAGAAAAGTGGTTTTCTCAGAAGCAGAGCTCAAAACTGCTCATTCAGTGCAGATACTTGATGGAAACTGATCTAGGGTCAGTCAGGGAACTATACAAGTCTTTTTTTTTTTTTTAAGATTATGTGTATGACGCCAGTGGTTGTGGATTCCCTGGAGCTGCAGTTAGAGGCATTTATAGCCTGACTTGGGCACTGGGAAGAGCCCTGTGAGGCAGGATGCAGTTTACTGTGTACCCGACTGGCCTGAGACGTGGCCTTGACCTTCTCAGTGCAGGAATTCAAGGTCTGGGCCACTGCACCTGACCCAGTATGCACTCTGGGGTGTCTTGTGTGCACTTTTCATTTAAAATTATTTTTAGTACAGTATATTTTGGTCATAGTTTTCTACTCCCCCAGTTTTAGCCATATCCTCCCCACCTCCCTGCTCACTCAAATTCTTGTCTTTGCCTCAGAAATGAACAAAAAGCAAAAATAACTCCAATAACACAAAATGTACCTGCCCAGGTGGGTGGTGTTAGTGCCCGACTTGAGTCCCAACACTTGTAAGGCAGAGGCAGGCAGATCTCTTCAGTTCGAGGCCAGCTTTGTTCACATAGTGACTGCCAGGACAGCTCCAATCTACAGAGAAAAACCCTGTCTTGGAAACCCCAAAATACCTAATAAAAATGCACCTGCTCTAAAGGAGTGCCTTTTGTTTTGGCTGACTGCTGGGCATGGGGTCTGCACTGGGGTGTGGTGGAGACACCCAGTGGCATCATGGGAGAAAACTTATTTTCCCTTTCTCAGCAGCTTTCAGTTACAAATAGCTTCGTGGTTAGGGGGTGGGACTTGGTGTTCACCTCCCTTTTCAAGGGATGGGGCTTTGGTTTGAACCCAGTTCCTGCTGTCCTGTCCCTGAGTTGGTGTGTTTCAGTCCTTTTGTCCTTTCTTTAAGACAGCTTTTACCTGTGTATACTTTGCTGTCCTGGAACTCTCTGTAGATCAGGTTGACCATTGCCTTTCAAGTGCTTGGATTAAAGGTGTGCACCAACACCACTACCAGGACCCTTTATATACAGGCCTTCCTACTGCTATATAAAAGCTTAATATCTGAATTTGTATTTTCAAATTTCACTTGCAAGAAAAGTAGTATCTTATTAACACACATTGTCATTAGCAGCTAAAGTGGATTATCTATTGTTTTCTTTAGGACAATTTTAAATCAGTAAATGCTTTGTTTCTCTGCATTCCATGTGTCTGCAGTGTTAGAAAATTTAACCTATCCTTAAAACAGAAAATACTTCACTATAATCCTATGCCAACATTAAATGCATAATGGAGTGTGAAAGAATGAACACAAGTAATCTCAGAGTAATGAAGGGAGAACATTTTTATTCCATATATTTCTGTATATTTGCATTGGTTTACAACAGATACGTACTTACGGATTATTCACATAAATTCACTTTAGAATGCCTAATGGGGTCCAGTCAAAAACAAACTTTCTATCATTGTTCCTATCATTAATCACACTAATCAAGATTATTAAAGTTCTAATAATCTAATAATAATAGTTTTGCCAAATCTATTTTTCCTGTTCTGCTGGCCCCATTATTCACTGTAATCTACCTTCCTCATAATTCTAGTTCAGCACATTAGTAAGGTTTGGATAATGTCCTTTGTATCCACAAAGAAATTTTCTGCATGTGTATGCAGAACATACAAATGAATGTTCTGCAGCATTGGAAACTTTGTATTGCTATTTCTGGCACTCACTGGAGAAGTGGTTTAAGGTTGCCCTTGGTTGCTCAAAAGAAAAATCTGTAGTCTGTAAAAACAGGTTGGGGAGGTGGCTCAGTTGGTAGAGTGCTTCCCTAGCCTGAAGAGCCCTGGTTTGATTCTCAGCACTACATAATCCAAGCCTGGGTATTGGGCTCAGAAGTTCAAGGTTGTCCTGGGTTACAGGACACTGTCTCAGAATCCAAACATCCAGATACTTAAGTCACCAATTGTAAAGACTTTGTACCTGTAGGGTGTGTGTGTGTGTACATACATACAAATCTGTGTGTTGCAGCCAGAGGTTTGCTATAAGCTATCTTCCTCAATTGCTGTCCACCTAACTTTTTGAGACAAGATCTTTCCCAGAACACAGCACTCACAGATTCTGTTAGGCTGGCCAGCCCTGCTCTAGGATCTGTCTGACAGTATTAGAATCCTACTGTCTGATATCTGGTCCTCATGAGTGTGCAGTTGGCACTTTACTGACTGTTCCATCTCCCCAGCCCAAGTAGTTTTATAGGAAGCAAATACTCAGAAATACCTCCTCCCATCTTGATTATATAAATTTATGTTTACAAAGTAAATCTTAATAGAATGTAAAAACCAAAAACCTAGAGTTAAATAATTTTTGACAGATGTTCAAAAGTACCCAAAAAAAAAAAAATTTAAAAACAATGCATAAGTTGGTCACCAACATCCACCTTCTAACAATGGTGTTTGTATCAGACAATGTTCCTTGAAAGCAGCTACACACTGATAATATAGTCACAGACTGAAAACAAGTAGCAAATATAATCCTGGTGTTTATTTATTAGACCTCAGCAGTGTAGTCTTTGACTGGCTATTGAATGGGGCAAGTTCATTATGCTGGTACACTTAGCAAACAGGTAATACAGATTTTATCCAAGATTTTAAAATATGGACACCACCAGTAAGTAAGCATCTGGTACATGAATATAATACAGAGCTGAAAACCAGAGGTGATTTGCATATTTGAAATGTCTCCATTTTAGTGAAGTATGCCCAGAGATTTATCTTAAGGACAGAAAAGCTCTTAAATAACAATTTACAATACAACTGGCTTTTGATGTCACATTAAGAAAATCATACTTCAAACTCCAGAGTGTGTGGGGCCATAAAACCTGATTAAAGTTTTATATGATAAAAATCCCAGTAAGTAAATGGCTTTTGATAATCTCAGATTCAATCTAATCATCCAAGAAAAAGTAGTTTCCACTCTTCTTTTGTTCTACATCCTAAAAAATAAAAGAAGTAACAAAAGTCAGAATAGTTTTTCTCCTTGAAGCTACAGCAATCTATGCAGTGTTACTCAAAAGTGCTTCTCAGAGCATCTCACAGCAGCTCAAGGAAGGCCTCTACTAAGATGTTCCCAAGTATGAAATCTGTCATATACTGAAATATTCTTGAAGAAGCTTAAATTCCACCTTTAAGCTCCTGGTACAAAAGACAGAATACTGTCAGTTTGCAAATCACTTATTATATCAAATACATTTAAAATAGATTTCCTCAGAACTGTTTATAGGATCGTGGTCATTAACCCATTTATCTACTTGATCAGGTATTAGGAATACGCTCTATGAACACCTTAAATGACTCAGTATACAAAAGAGGCTTAATAAGCAAAGGAGAATGTTTATTCATTTTAACTATGTCTTGAAAAACAAAAAATAAACTGCTTTAAAGTATTCTTAAAAACTTCACTAATAAAACTCCATTAATCTACTTTCAGTGGCGAAAAATAAAGTTATCTTTTATTCTATTATAGACAAAGTCTCACAGCCCTGGCTATCCTGGAACTTACTATGTAGACCAGAATGGCCTCAAACTCACAGATGTCTGCCTGACTCTACCTCCCAAGTGCTGGGATATATGATGTATGCCACTGCTTGTTTTAAAGATAGCACACACACATTAATTAGAATAGCAGATACATTACAGTTGTTGTCTGCAACAAGAGTAAGAAAATGTAAACAAAGAAAAAAAATAACGCAAACTGAGAATCAATAGATATGGTATACATTTTTAAGAAAAAAAAAAAAAAAAAAAAAAAAGACTCAAGCCAGGTGGTGGTGGCACATGCCTTTAACCCCAGCACTCGGGAGGCAGAAGCAGGTGGATCTCTGTGAGTTCGAGGTCTACAAGAGCTAGTTCCAGGACGGGCTCCAAAAGCTACAGAGAAACCCTGTCTCGAAAAACCAAAAAAAAAAAAAAAAAAAAAAAGACTTAAGTTTACAATGGTAGGAGTTATTTACATACCTTGATTGAATTGAGCTTATTTATTCGTGGTCTATAGTTGTTGGGATCTCTTCTGAATGTAATTTCCAGCTGAGACAAAAATTTGTTCATGCCAGCCAAAAGAGTTTGAGGACTAGGGAAAATGAACAGTTTTTCATTAAATTTAGCTAAGTCCCAATATCATTATTACTGTTTCCTCAGTTATGCACCGAGGCTAACATTACTATACATCACTTAGTTGGTCATAGTTCTGTGTAAAGTAAGCATAGTATGTATTTCTGATGTTGAGCAAACATTAAGACAGAATATTTGAATTTTTTTTTGTTTTTGGCATGGCTCTGTACCATGTTAGGAAAGTACACTGTACTGAGTTATTGTCATGGCTCCAAAAGTATCACTTACTAAAAACAAGTTTCCATTAAAAACTATGTTTGCTTTTGTCTTTTATATCCAGCTAATTTCACTTTTTTAAAGGTTTATTTAGAGTCACAGACAGTTGTGAGTTATCACGTAGGTGTTGGGAAACAAACATGGGTCCTCTGGAAGCGCAGCCAGTGCTGTTAATCACTTGAGCCACTCCATCCACGCAAGTTAATTTTTAAATTTGCTAAATAACAACAAAAAATATGGAACATTTTGAAGCATTCTGCAAACCTAAAAGATTATTATTGAAGAAATAAATTTTTACATATCTAAGAAATTTCCAGTAAGAAACATATTGTCAATAACCGATGACAGAACTCAATATGAAAACAAAGGTCTTTTGGGATGCATGGTATCTTTCTTTTTTTTCCTTCTTCCTTCTTTCCCCCCTCCCTCCCTCCTTCCTTCCTTCCTTCCTTCCTTATTCCTTTCTTTTTTTTGAGACACAGACTTACTATGTAGATCTGGCTGTCTTGGAACACACTACTTAGGCTAGGCTGGCATTGATCTCACAGAAATTCATCTACTTCTGCCTCCCATGCTGGCATTAAAGGAGTGTGCTACCGTGCCTGGCTGGCTTCTTGGGCCAAAACTTTGTTCATTGGTGATTTCATAAGATACAACTTAATGTAGGTTTAGCAGTAATGGTAAAATAATGTCTCATTGACAGACCTGAATTTTGGTTTTCCCTACAGTATGATCAGTGTAGTCAGAACACCAAGAGAATGTAAAACACACTGAAATTGGGGTGAGTCAGTATTCTGTATTTGCCACCTACTATAAACAATTATCTATAAAAATAGTATTTTTCTGTGAAGTATAAATAATCAATTGGACAAAGTTCAGCTGAAAGAAAAGGTATTTGTCTAGGGCTCTGTTAAGATTATCCAGTATTCTATACTAGTCCAAAAACTACTATACAAGCCTCGTGCAGTATCATATAAGAATAAGCTAGGGAATCAATAAGAAACTGATTTACTTGCTATCTCCTTGAAAAAAAGCCAAAAAAAAAAAAAAAAGCCGGGTGGTGGTGGCGCACACCTTCAATCCCAGCACTCAGGAGGCAGAGGCAGGCGGATCTCTGTGAGTGCGAGACCAGCCTGGTTTACAGAGCTAGTTCCAGGACAGGCTCCAAAGCTGCAGAGAAACCCTGCCTCGACAAAACCAAAAAAAAAAAAAAAAAGAAAAAAGCAATATGATTTCAGTGTTTATGAGTTTACCAGAAATTTAGAATGTGATAAGTTTCCAATTGTTAGAACTTAAAATTTTATTTCTGAATACTTAAGCATCTTTACCTGTTTGCAACTGTATTCTTAGATGGAACACCATCAAACACGATGACGCGATCTGCTAGATAGGTGGCCATGATGAAGTCATGTTCCACAACAAAAGCTGTCTTCTTTGCATGGAGTATGAAACTGGAACACAACAATGTGCAAACCTTTCATAGCTTTTAAGTCACAAAATGAGATTCAAGTGTTTTATTAAGCACATCTGTATGCCAGTAAACATAATCAAAAATATTCTAGAAGTAAGACATTTACCGTTTGACGACTCGGGCTGCCATTAATCTTTGCTCAGAATCCAAATATGCAGATGGTTCATCAATTAAATAGACATCAGCGGGTTTCCCCAAACAGAGAGCTAAAGCTACTCGCTGAAGTTCACCACCAGACAATGTCTGCACCTAATTGGAGAAGTTCAGCAAAATGTGTGAAGACAGTCAAAGTCCAAAATAAGGATGCACAGAGAACTGTAAGGATAATGTTATGGTACCTCTTGATCAATGATGTTTTCAATCTGTAGGGGCTTCATTACATCAGTCACAAACTGTGGATGAGTGTAAGCATCTCTGATCTTTTCATGCAGTAATTGGCGAACACTTCCCTGGTTTTAATGGGAAAAAAGTATTTAAATGATAAATTACCAGGAAAGAGCTTTTCTGTTCATAAATTTTAGTACTAAACTTCAGACCAAAGTGATTTCAATTTGTCACTGATATACACCAATTCTAACTTTTTTCTTCTTCTGAGACAGGGTTTCACTATGTAGTCAACCAGGTTGCCTCCAACTCAGACAGCCACCTGCTTCAGCCTCCAAGTGCCGGGATATGGCTAGCATGCACCACTATATCTGGCCAATTCTAGTTTTAATCCCTATTCACCATTTTGCTCACATTTTGAGGTTTTCTATTTAACAGCACTCATGCACATAAGGAAAAAGCAGTAATCTTAGAATTTAAAAGTAGAAAGTAAATGAATGTTTCAGTGGAGAAATAATTAAGAGTAGGAATAATTTTAAATGTCAAAGTGGGTTGAAGCACCTTAGATAATCTGTAGGCTATAACACACAATGCACCACACCATCTTCTTCTTAGATGAATCCTAAAATGGCTTTTACTTGTTACTGAGAACAGAGCTGAGTCTGAGAACGTGAGACAGATTATCTAAAGAACTCATGAAGGTAAACTGTCTGAAATGTGAAACAGGGTTGGTGTTGTGACACTGATAGTATAGTGATACAACACTTTCAGAAATCGAAGAACACTAGTGCTTTAGCAAAACATTTTCAAGTTTTATATTTGAAACAATTTACCAGCATTTCATTTCCCTAAGGTCGAATAAACTTAGATTCTAAGAATATATTATGTTATATATCATTCAGCAGGTGACAGACATTTGGGTTTTTTCTTCTGTTTGGGTCTGATAAATACAGCTGCTACGAACACCTATGTGTAGGTTTTGGGTTCCAAGGTATGTTCATTGCTCAGGTCTACATTAATGAGGAGAATTGCTGGTGTTAATAACTCTATGCTACAGAAATGTGATTGGTTTTCTTAGTGATTGTAGTTTTACATTACCATCAACAACACAAAGCATCCAATCTCTTCACACTGTCACCAAGACTTGTGCCTGTCTTTTGGATGTTTTTTTTTTAGTTATTCTAGTGGTTGTAAATTAGTATTCACGATAATAAAAATAAAAAGAAATTGGTATTCACCATGTTTGATCTGCATTTTCGTAACAACTAAGAAAGCCAAGCATCTTCCCATGTGGTCATCTGGATTTCTTCTTTGGAAGAACATTTGCTTTGGCAAAGGCTCACATTAGGTTTGGAAATAAAGATGACAGATTTTAAAGCTACTTCCAGAGCTAGATGTGTTATCTATATCCAATACTCCAACACTTGGGCAGTAGGGGCAGTGAATTGAGAATTTCAGGTATCTGTGTAATATAGTAGATTCTAGGCCAGGCTGTGGCTGTATAGATGCTAATAAGGCTAAGAATATTAATATGATTTTTTTGGTGTGTGGTGGGTATTAAATTCAGTGCCTTAATTCATGTTAAACATATACTCTACCACAGAGCTAATGTCCTAACAACCCCTTACTAAAGCAAAAGACTAAAGGTATACGTACATACATACATTTAATAACCAAATTAAGATAACTCACAGTTGATTTGGGACTGATTTTCTGTGGCTTATAACTGACGTTCAGAACTGGTACTTCTCCTGCAAAATAATACAAGTACATATCAAACAAAACCTGCCCACACATTTAAAGTTTACATTGTGGGATAAAGTAAAAAAGTAGTGTCTATAACAGTACCTCCTTCGTCGGGTTTAAGCCTTCCAGCAAGCATTCTGATAAATGTGGTTTTACCTGTACCTGGTAAGACAACAACAAAAACAAAATTAACCTTCACATTCTAAAGTAAGGCATTCTTTTCTACTTGTTACAATCTGAGAAATCTGTCTTGAAGATATTATGTAAAAGTTAGTAAGAAAAAACAATCCCTAGTTGGGCTGTGGTGGTTCATGCATTTAATCCCTGCACTTGGGAGGCAGAGGCAGGGGAATCTCTGAGTTCGCTACACAGAAAACAGAAGAAAGAGGAGGAGGAGGAGGGGAAGGGGAGAAGGAGCAGAGAAAGAGTCCTCTCCCACCTGTCAAGTATTAGCCTAGATTTATTAGGAGTAATAAGACCAGTGTATCTTAATATATGCTTAGCGCATACAGCTTAGGTGTTCTGAGTGAAGCCCAATACACTGTAAGTCTCCTTGTGTAAAATCTTTCTTCTACAGTTTTATAAGCTATTACAAACTATTACCTTTACATCATAAAACAAACTATTACCTTTAAATCATAAAACCAACACTAGGTATTTAATAGTCAGATTCATCTTACAGTGACAATTTAATATTGAAAATATTGGTAATAAAACTATTCAAGAAAGTAGACAGAGCTCTCTGAATTTCAAATAAGAAAATTACAAATACGGGCACCCAAGGAAATGTTTTAAAGCTGGTATGTGTCTGAATTATCAACTGGCTATTCTTTTGCAGAATGAGTGATTGCATCACTAGTTTATTCACAGAAAAATCAGCAGAACAGAAACAACAGAATTTTTTGTGGAAATAATTAAGTAAGAAATATTAATCTGTTTGAACAACAGTGAGACTACATTAGTAAATACCACAAAAAAGTAAAGTTAAAAGAATAAATTTATAGATTCAAACTCAAATGCCAGCCCTGAGTCTGTTCTTGATGAACATAGGCCATTTATAGAAACAGCTCTCATGAAGCAAAGGCTTACTTACCATTTTCCCCTAGCATCACCATGATTTCAGAATCTGTAAACTCTCCAGCTACAATTGCTAGCTCGAACTCGCCCATCTTTTTCTTCATCCCAGGGTATTTATACATACACATCTTTTTAACTTCTTCTTCATTTGCTGTCTCTGCTACCTTAAAAACAAGTGATGCATCCCTGAACCTCAAGTTCTCTGTTGGAACATAGCCATCCAAAAAAATGTTTATGCCTGTTGGGAAGGAAATTGCCAACAGATTAGTGAAGAAAATATAAATAATATAAATAAAATGAAGCTAAAGTAAAGATTAAGACTTTTTGGGGAGGAGATGGATGATACATCTATACTACATATATCTACTTTCTCTTCATGTATCTCTGTCAATATCAATTCTGCACATAATCAAAAGTCAACACTCTGTGTTTCAACAATATAAGCATGCTGGGCATGGTGACTGTAATCCAACAGTTAGAAGACTGCTAATGTAGCCTTAGCAATGTAGAAGAAGCAATGTAGCCTGGGCAATATTGTGAGGCTATGCCCCAGAAAAATCCAATTTTCACCACCAAAACCAAAACGACTCTCTTTCTCCCAGTGTAAGCTTCATTTTAAGTTTAAACAATCTGTGACCATATTCATAAATATATGAAACACGATGTCATTTTTATAGTATCCTTATATTGGGACAAGAAGATGGTTTAGTGGGTAAAGAACCTGATGACTTGAGTTCAAGTCTAAGCCCTACGGTGTGGAAGGAGAACCTGCTCCCGGGAGTTTCCCTCTGCGCTCTACACACACTGCTGTATGCATGTGCCCCCCCCCACGTACATACTTACTCATAAAGGTAAACAAGCAAATGTAAATTTAAAAAAGTAATTTTCTCGCTAAAAAAATGGCAAGTACATAAGGAAGGAATATTTTCAGGTATGAAATTGGCACAAAATACTTTTGAGAATAAAATTTAAAAATAAGCAATTTAAGGAAATTATTAATATATTTTTCTGATTAACTTTATAGTTAACATAAGAAACTAAATGAGCTAGTTTCATTAAATATATATTTTTGGTTTCACTGTACTAAGATAAAAACCATTCTCTAGAGTGTTTTATTGTAAAAGAAAGTAAACTAACATTGTATATAAAACCCTTCTCTATTAAAAATAAAACATTCAAAATGGCAGGCAAATTGAAAATAAAAAATTATTTGAATAATATAAGGAAAGATGTGTTTTCAGCATTTCTATGTACAAGTGAAGAAAAAGTAGCTGAGGCTTTGGGAGGTCTTGAGGAAGGATGCTGTCATTCTATCTGGACCATTTAAGGGACTCTTATGCTCAGCCTTGAGTACACGGTGGACTGGAAGCCTTGGGGACGAGAGAACCACCTTTTCTAAAAGGAGTGTTGTTATTTTTAAGGAATCAAGTGTAAAATTAGAAAATTAAGCTCAAAAACTTTGATGAAGAAAACTTAGTCTAAGAGCTTCATTTACCAAGTAAGGAAAAGACTGGTTGGGCATGGTGAGCACACCTTCAATCCTAGCACTCCAGAGGCAGGCAGAGGCTAGCCTGATCTACAGAGTGAGTTCCAGGACAGCTAGGGCTGTTACAAAGAAACCCTGTCTCAAAAAACAAACATACAAATAAACAAATAAGGCCTTGCTAACCTGTCAACTTGAGAATGTCCTAATGATTGTCACAGCCACACCCACAGATGCTGAGCTGTAGCAGTTGAAAGGAAGGCAAGGATAAAGTAGTCTCTCACCAGATCACTGTGTAGATCCAGTGTTTACAAGGACTTTCGAGAATGACTACTGAGTATATCCATATGTCATCCTGATTCTGCATTACATGGTAGTACTCAATGGTTGAAGAGAAACATTAGGCACTACCTCTGAGCAAAGTACGGCACACTCCTGTAATACTAAGCTCAGGCAGATAGGAGGATTGCTGGGTTTGAGGCCAGTCTAGGGTATACAATGAGTTCCAGTCTTTAAAAATAAATTTTAAGGTGTCAAATGCTGCATACGTCAAAATGTAAAGATTCATAATAAAAAATAGTGAAAATGAATTTTTATTCTCCCAGGAGAAAATTCTCAAAAAAAGAGGAATTCTTTTCTGTAGCCGTGTACAGCCTTTACAATGCACTTCACTCCCCTTGATGATTCAGTTTCACATACATATTAGAGCAGTGCAAAGCGCTGAACATCAACTGTTATACATTTCTAGGCATTAGAGAAGAGGCTACAACATTGTGAGAAACAGGTTTAAAGTTACCTTCTCTTACACTAAAAGGCATAGTGACCACACCATAAGCACTTGGCACACCATATAAACAGCAGATGAAGTCAGAGAGATAGTCCAGCACACTTAGGTCATGTTCCACTACAATGATGTATCTGAAAAGCAAGACAGACTTTTATTTTTTAAATTTAACAAAACATCATTAGCTAAGATTAATATTTTTTTACTACAGCTGTAAATTTTAGAAAAACAATGTAAAAAATAAGTGTAAAAGAACATAGTAAAGTCATAAAATATTTTCTTATACAAGGGTCATTATCAATGCTCAATTAAAATGTTTTCTCAACTAAGAGAAAAACACTCATAAAGTTTACAGGTATATAAAATAAACATGTCTTGCTAAAATGAGACATTCTAATGTAAACATTGCAAAGTGGCATTATAATACTAAATTAAAATACAGCCTAGATTCTTTAATTGTTTGAATACTTCAACATTCAACTTCTATATTTAAGATTTAGAATGTCCTGCCTCATAGTATGGGATATTCAAAGAAAGACTAACAGAATCCGTTGCATAAGAATACTGACCATCTAAGAATCCCAAACGTAGCTGGGGCAATGAATAATATGAAACAGTGACTCCCCGTGAAAGGCTGTATGGCAAAATATAATCTAGAGAATGGATGGTGTGAGACTCAGGAAGGACAGAGTTAGTATGCACTACAGTGCTTTAAGAACAAGGGTGTAATAGGGATGGCAGGGCAGAGCCCACTAGGATGACTCACAAAGCATGTGCTAGAACATACGCTTGCAAACATGGAGCCATGAAGCTCTTTTGCAGCACTTTATTTCTACCCTACCATTTCACATACCTCAAATACCAATTCAAATATCAGCTTTCCGCACAAATAAAGTTCTTATTTGTATAAACTGAAAATCACTCTCACAAAATGACTAATTCTGTTTCCCTTGATATTGCTGAGATTGGCAACTACATGAATTCTTCTCTAACGTATGTTAGCAAATTATCATGTCCCTTCCCCGTCTAAATTGTAAATCAGGTTCTCATCATAATTCTTTAATAAAGATTACTAGATCTCAACAAATCTGTTTTCAAGATCCCTGATGTGCCTATCAATTCCACATGAAATGAGTATTTTCAGACTCTCAAGAGGTTTTACAACTTCTACCTTCTTGTGTTGTTGTTTTTTTGAAACAGGGCTTCTCTATGTAGCCCTGACTGTCCTGCTCTATAGACCAGGCTGGCCTCAAACTCAGGAGATTCGCCTGCCTCTGCCTCCCAAGTGCTCAGATTAAAGGTGTTGTGTCACCACTGCCTGGCTGACTTCATCTCTTATTGTTACTTTATTTATGTACAGAAAAAAGAAATACAAAATGAAGTCCACTCCCTCAAAATGCATTTCTCTGTTTTGTACGTTTAAGGGTCATTCCTTTCTAAATGGTCACCTACCAAAATTTTCATCTATTAAATTACCACTTAGTTCTTATTTTAATTCATTTTAAATCCTATTCACTACCAGAATACTTTTCCTACTCTTAAAACATTTTACTTAATGAAATCTCTTGCATTTTTTGAATTCAAACGGGACATAGAAGTCAGATGTTTTCCGATGGTTTAGGAGACAGCATCTGTATACCCAAGTAAGAAATCTGTGCTGAAAAATATAGATAATGTATACAACTAAAAGGTCCAGTTTATTTTGGATTTCTTACTTTTTTCCTGGAGGATATGATCTCCAAAATATTTATAGCATTAAAGACGGACAGAATGCATGCTTTGACAGTTTCAGAATGAAGATATACTTCCCATCCGGGTGGTGGCACATGCCTTTAATCCCAGCACTTGGGAGGCAGAGGCAGGCGGATCTCTTGTGAGTTTGAGGCCAGCCTGGTCTACAAGAGCTAGTTCTAGGACAGTCTCCAAACCTACAGAGAAACTGTCTCAAACAAAACAAAAAAGAAAAGAATGAAGATATACTTCCCTTAGCTGCTTACCACCACCTATCATCACACATGGATTACCTTTTTTTTTTTTTTTTGACAGGGTTTCTGTGTTTTCTCTGTAGAACTTACTTTGTAGACTAGACTGGCCTTGAACTCAGAGATGCACCTGCCTCTGCCTCCCAAGTGCTGGATCAAAGGCGTGCGCCACCACAGACAGGCTCACATGGGATTACATTAACTGAACCAATACACATGAGACTGGTGCATCTACAAAAGCTTTCTACTTACTATTTCTGCTTGGAAAACCGAATTTGTCTGAACATGCTCTCACTGTTACAATTACGGTGTTATCCTTTCTCTCATACTTAAAACATCTTGTAAAATCTATTTCCTTCACTATCCTATATAAAATCTGTTGATTCCTTTTAAATCTTCCTTTACTTTCTATCTTTTAATTTGACTCAGTTATAACTGTGATGTTTTGTTGTCCAGTGATTTCCCTGAACTACATACTGAAACGTCAGTCAGTTGATTTAATTATTTTCCTTTTAGCTCTTTTTATTAAAGTTACAACATTACTTGATACTTAAAACTCACAGATGAAAGTAGGTAAGTAGATGATGTGATCTATGACTGAAAGGGGCTTGGATTAGGAACTATAATCATCCGTATCTGTATCTTTTTAAGGTCAGGATACACATGCATTCTTTTCTTTACCATATGGCCAAGTTCTTAAAACACTAGGATTACATTTTCATACTGTTTCTTCTCAGATTCTATTAAAATGCTCAAGCATGTTTATAATGCCCAATCATGTGTATGAAGTAAAAAGTATGTCTGTTTGGACAATTAAGACTCTACCAACGTACTTGTAGGTTCAATTCAAAACATGTTAAGTGTTACTGATCATCTGTTGGATTTTTGTTTGAGGAGTTGGGGCTTTTATCAATTTTGAAAATCCATCAGCTATGATCCCTTCAATGCCTCTAATTTAAAAGTTAGAATTTTTAAATTTAAATAAATGGATCATTGCTGGGCATAATGGTACAGGCCTTTAATCATAGCTTTTGGGAGGCAGAAGCAGGCAGATTCTGAGTTTGAGGCCAGCCTGGTCTACACAGAGAAACCTTGTCTTTAAAAACCAAACCAACAAGGCCCACTATCATTATCATTGAGTATATGTGCGTGCACATGCCATGGAGGGTTTGCTGAGATTAGAGATAACTTTATGGAGTTGATTCCCTTCTTCCAATTTTATATAGGTTCTAGGGATTGGTTTGCCAGGCTTATGCAGCAAGTGACTTCACCTGCTCAGCTATCATGCTCAGACTCAACCAAGTAGTTTTCTTACCATAATCAACATGTTTCAAATCTCCCCTTATATTTCAATGCCATTTTCTCAGTTACACTGACTAACTGTAAGGTTGAGTTTTAATGTTCCCAATACCGTTTTGCTGTCCCGAACTCATCTAATTACTTCAGGGAGTTTTTAATGTTACAATACATGTGTGTGTGTGTTTGTACAATTTTTTTTGTGTAGGTGCATGTATGTCACTATGCACACAGATGTGCACTTATGGAGGTTAGAGGCCAACATTCATATCTTCTTTAATTGCTTCTCTATCTCATTTTTTGCGTTTGCCTCCCCAGCACTGGGTCACAGGTGCAGGCACTGTGCTTGGCCTGTTCTCAGACTCTTAGACTGAATTTAAAACCTCATGTTTGCATGAGAATCACATTACAAATGGAGTCATCTTCTCAATCCTTTATCCGTTTAACTTTTAGATCTGTTTGTGCTTTTGAACATTTATTCATCAAGTTCCTAGGGTTTTTAAGACTTTAAACTTTTTGCATTATTTCTGAGGCTCTTATAGCATAATAAGATGAAATGCTAACAATGGTATCTTGTTATGTATATAAACTAAGTTTAGAGATGGCCGCCTTTTATATTTTATTTTATTTATATTTTATTCTGAGAGTTAAGCTCATGTTCACCTTTACCAGTAAAATTTTATACAGGCGGGATCACGCCTTTAATCCCAAGCACTCAGGAGGCAGAGGCAGGCAGATCTCAGTGAGTTCAAAGCCAGCCTGGTGCACCAAGAGAGTTCCAGGACAGCCAGGACTGTCACACAGAGAAACCCTGGCTCAAAAAACTAACAACAACAACAAGATTTTATAGAGTCTCAGGCATACTTTCCCAAATGCATTGTTATTTGTTTCTACACAGTGTAGGGCTAGACGTCCTAAGACTCCTTATACTACTTTCTCACTCTGAAGGGCTCATCAATTCCACTGGTTCAGTACATTCCCTATCTCCAGCTATATGACCTGTTTGTTAAAGGGAAATCATCACTCCAATTCTAATGTACTTTCTTGGCATTTCTAGTTTGAGACTATTAACGTGTTTGCCTTTTTGCCAAGAAAGGAACATGATAATCCAATACAAGAAGCAAGTTTCCATTTGCAGAGGGTGTTACAACCCATGACTAACATTATGGACACAAACAATGTCTGAAAACCCATATATCTCTTCTTTTTCTAGTTTCACTTTGTTTTCTGATCCCTTGAGTCTTCTGTTATCTTGAAACAATGTTTATCAAGAAAGGCACTATGGTATAAAAACACTGTATCGAAATCCTCCCTACTGATTATAGCCTTGTCAAATAAATCTGTACCACTGACTAACAAGCTTTTTAGATCACATGCTCTCTCAAATGCAAAATGTGAATTCTACCTAAAGACCTAATAAAATTACTAGAAGCATCAAGGGCAATGATGGATTAAGAAACTCTGGAAACTGAAAAGCATCATACTCAACACATGACATTGTCAATGGACCATAGAAGTTGCTAAGAACTCTTTTTCTGTTCAGTGAGACTGTAAACACAGAACATAATTCTGGTGACCATGTTTTAAGTATGTGTGCTTGTATAAGACTGAGATTTGCCGGGTGGTGGTGGCGCACGCCTTTAATCCCAGCACTTGGGAGGCAGAGGCAGGATCTCTGTGGGTTCGAGGCCAGCCTGGTCTACAAGAGCTAGTTCCAGGACAGGCACCAAAACTACAAAGAAACCCTGTCTCGAAAAACAAAAACAAACAAAAAAAGACTGAGATTTGCATTTGATGATCTAGCAACAACTAAGATGTTTCCTCCCCTCCCGCAAAAAAACAAAAACAAAACCAAAAACATACACATAACACACGTATATACTCTACACAGAATCTGAGGTACCAATAAACGAATCTTGCACTAAGAACCTTTGTTCTAGGATAGAGGAAGGCAAATTCTGGTGGTTGCTACAAATGATCAAAATGAAAAACATGAATGTTTAATCTTTAAACATCTGTAAAATTCCCTCAACAAAAGAACACAGAAATGTACTGGATCTATACTTACCTATCTGGATTTATTAGAGATCTAATAGTAATGGCAGCTTTTAAACGCTGCTTGACATCAAGGTAACTGGAAGGTTCATCAAACATAAATCTAAGGGGGAAAAAAAAAAAGCAAGCATGCTCAGTTTGAACAACCTAAATTTCACCATATATATTCTTTTTTTTTTTTTTTTTTTTTTACTTTTCTAGACAAGGTTTCTCTGTGTAGCTTTAGAGCCTGTCCTGGAACTAGCTCTCATAGACCAGGCTGGCCTTGAACTCACAGAGATCCACCTGCCTCTGCCTCCCAAGCGCTGGGATTAAAGGCGTGCGCCACCACTGCCCAACCCCATATATATTCTTTTTATGTAGCACAATAATGGCTCTGATTTAACAGAATTAAAAATTTTACATACCAATGAAAGGAGGCTAACTGTAAGGGTAAAACTCTGTATTTTGTTCAGAAGGAAGAAAATATTTACAAAAGGAAGAAATGTATACCTACAAATTTGAGGAGAGCTTTGAAGATTGCACTGAGTTATTGGTACCTTCTCATGAAAAATACTCTCATGACAAATACTCTTGACACAGTGGGAAGTAGTTTGAAGAGCAATTTTCCTTTTGTTCTTAATTCGTACTTATTTTGGGGATGTCACTGACTTTATGAGGAGGTCAAAGAATAACTTGCCTGAATTGGTTCTCTTTCCACCTTGTGGTTCTGAAGAATTTAACTCAGGTCTGGGAGGGCTTGGTGGCAAGCACCTATTTCGCTAAGCCATTTTGTTGTCCCCAAAGAGCCATTTTCTTAATTGCTTCAAGTCAAAGGCTTTAAAGCAGATCGTTTCTCATGCACAGAATTTCATAGAATATTTTGTGGAGAAGCAGGGGCTTGAGCAGAAATGTGGAAAAATATGGGAGCGATAAGTATCTGAGAGGGAGATACTAAAGCAGGAAACCTGCCTTTCACATTCCATTTCTCCCTCACACGGCATGCTGTTCTGATTGCAACTAGTCTAAAGACCTCATCTTTTACTTGAGATATTTAGAAAGCTTATGGACCTGGATGGAGAGCTTAAGTTTTAAAAATTCGCTGTATGGCATAAATAACTACTCATAAAAACAAATGATTTCCCTGCCTTGGGACTTGAAACAGAGAAAACAGGTCATGGATATACAACTGCTTTAACGTGTTACCTCAGAATCAGAGCTTTAAGTATTATTCCTTTCAAGATTACTACTGAATTAGCAGTATTACAAATACAAACTCACAAAGATTAAGATACACAAAAAGTGTAAGGTAACCTACATATCAGCTTTTTGTATGCAAACGACAGCACAAGCAAATCTCTGCAACTCTCCTCCTGAAAGATCTTCAACATTTCGTTCTTTAAGGTGAGTTAAATCTACAAAGAATAATCAGAAGCATTGTGTTCAATGTTATAAATTCTGTTTCACCTCTTCTGGGCAAAATGCACACTGCATGTCAATACTCTGAGTTTGAATGATAGTCCAATTTAAAACTGCATAGTAACAATAAGATAATTATAAAAGCTTTCCTCACGAATCCAGCAATCCACATTCAGGTGATTATGATCAAATGCAATCTATGAAAAGCATGCACTCAAATACTTACCAAGTTGCTGACATACAATTGCCTGTGTCTTTGTTTCATCTTTTCGGTCCAAAATAGATCCCACTGTCCCCTATCGTAACAAAAAAATTATCACTATTTTCCTTTAGGATTAAAAAGTCACAAAGCAAAACAAATCTATTTTGACATAACTTTTATTCTTCTATCAATAATCTATAATATAGCCTCTCTATAAATCAACTGACCTTTGCAGCCTTGGGAATTTGGTCTACATATTGAGGTTTGATAATGGCTTTTAGGTCATCTTCTAGAATCTTGGTGAAGTAATTTTGTAATTCAGATCCACGGAAATAAGTCAAAATCTCTTGCCAATCAGGTGGATCCTAAAAATATATATAATAATTATCAGAATTTAAGATAAAAATACAAAAGATATGAAGGCTAAATAAAATTAAACATATATCAAATGAGGACTTCTAAGTTAAAATTGGAAATAGACTTAATTTCAAGGCATACTAACTCAAAGGTTTAAGTGAACTATAAATTTTTAGTTAAGCAACACTAACAGATCTTAACTTAGAAAGGATGGACTGAGACCTGCCACATATACACACAAAACAGATAACTAAAACCCCAAACAAACGATAATAAAAAGAAAAAATGAAATCCATACATGGTAGTGTGTACCAGGATTGGGAGGCTGAGTCAAGAGGACTTGAATTCAAGGTTCTCTTACATAGTAAGAACATGTCTTAAAACACAAAACTAAACCAAATCAAACTTGGGCCAAACAACATCTTTGAACTAATCCCACAAATTAACTTAAAAATAAGAACATCCAAAACAAATGAACAGACAGACAAAACAAAAAAACCCTACACCCATCCCTCCCCTCAAAAATTACATAAAAGACCCAGATATTAATTTTCATAGTCTGTTAATACATACATCATATTTTCCAAGGTTTGGCTTTTGCTTTCCTGCTAAAATTTTTAATGCAGTTGACTTTCCAATACCATTAGTTCCAACTAATCCCAAAACTTCACCTGGACGAGGGATAGGCAATCTATTACAATAATGGGGGGGGGGAAGAGGAGAGACTCATTATATTGAAGAAGGTACATAACAGTAGACTGATGTGCTTTGAAGTACTTGCATGTTACATATATCCGTTAATAAGCTAAGAAATATTTGCTAAGCATTATTATCTCTTTAGCTAAAATAACATTTTTCTTTACAGTTAAGGCTCAGCATTTTTGTTTGGGTTTTTCGAGACAGGATTTCTCTGTGTAGCTTTGGAGCCTGTCCTAGAAATTGCTCTGTAGACCAGGCTGGCCTACTCCCTGATTCCCGAGTGTGCAACACCACTGCCCAGCAAGGCTCAGCTTTAACACACAAAATGCTTTGGTAAAAATTTCCCAGCAGGTACAACCCCATACTGTCACTTTTTCCTTTCTAGCCTGCAGCTTACTTCTATGGAGGAAGTGAAACGCCAACTACAACTGTATGTATCATTCTCTCTGCTGTTATTGCCTTCTTACATAAAACCTACTTTCGGATTCAATATACTGCATATTAACACATTAATGTTCAGCAGATAAATATAAGAATTAAGGACCTAGTAATTTAATATGAGGCTCAAGTAGTATAGCCTCCCCTGTGAAAACATAAGATTTCTTTAAGGTTATTCGGGATAAGGGTATTATGAACATGGTCATTGTTAATTGTGATCATAGAATAATTTGAGATGTTTTTACCTTCCAGATACCTAGTTTCTATAACCATTTATGACATAATTCAACTGGGCTAAAGCTTTTATAGTTGCTGTAAATCCCTCAGGAGTTAATTCTAATTATTAGTTAGAATGAACTAACATTTTTTTTGTTTTTTGAGACAGGATCTCACTAAGATAGCCTTGGCTGGCCTAGAGCAAACTATACAGACAAGGCTAGCCTCCGCCTCCTGAGTGCTGGGATCAAAGACATGCCACCATGCCTGGTAACTGCTGACATATAAATATAACCTTGTATTTTATAACATTCTAGTAATCTTTGTTGGATATTCAATATCATCTTCTTCCATTTCTCTGAAAATTTGACCTCTGACTGAAGTAAAGAAGAATATACCTGTGAAGCTTGAAGGCATTGGCACAATATCGATGTGTTGTTTCTTTCTCCAAGTTGCTTGGCAAATTGACAATTGATAAGGCGCCAAAGGGGCATTTCTGTTATTTAAAATAAAGAATTATATTAATTTATAAAATATGTGACTCAAGTGAATTAACAATATTTTATTGAAATATTCTAAGCATGAATTTTACAAGTGAAAAACAATTATCTTATTTACTTAAAAATAAAAACCAATTTCCTTGAAGATTAAAGCTGTATTGACATTTAATATTCTTCATGACTGATATCAGATACTACTGTTCAATGCCTTCCATAATCGGTCTATAACAGGATTATTTCTGTCCTTGTTTGCGTCTTTCCTATATTAGGTAAAGTCTTTTAAGATGTCTGGATTGTATCACTTGGGGGAAAGGGCTACTTCTATCTTGCTAATAGATAGCCTAGATATTATATCAAAGCTTAATGCTTTTCTGTTAACTTATTCAATATAGTATTTGACTATCAGATAAATGTTCATGGAACAAGAATGGCAAGTATAAAAAAGTCACTAAGGGCAGTGGTAGTGTGTGGGCTGGGGAGATGTCTCAGGTGGTTCTAACACTGAGTTTAGACATATCCCCAGCACTCAGGTAAAAAGCCAGGTGTGCTCCTAAAATCTCGGAGCTGGAAGATCCCTGGGGCTTGCTGGCCAGTCAGTCTAGCCAGATTAGTGAGGTCTAGGTTTAGTCAGAGACCCTCCCTTAAAAAAGTGCAAGGTGGGATGCAACTGACTTTTGACCTCTGGCCTCTGCATGCACACCTATCCACCCATACACATGCACTCTAAAGGAAAAAAAAAGCAGTCATAATGTGGTTAAATGTATCTCTAAAATATAGACAATAGAGACATAACCAGAAATGATAAGGTCAGCTTGGAGCTCTGCTCAGCATATATGTTCAGTAAGTTAAGGGAACTGACTCAGAGAGAATTCAGTGAATTTTCATTTCAAACTATGAAAACATAACAAATTAAAGAAAAAAAATCAAAATTATTTTATTTTCTAATAATCTCTGTCCCTTAACCATACTGCCAAAATTTTACAACCATGCTTTCTACTCTTTTCATCAATGTGTAAAAAGTGGATAGAAGCAGGCCGCAGGTGATTAAACTGCTTCGTAACATGGAAAAGAAACCCACATTGCTCATAAACAGTGTGGACTACTCAGTGTGCAGGGTGAACACAATACCTTCTCTTCCATTACTAAGAGTTTACTTAATTCTTGTTTTTAGGCATTCAGATCGATCTAAAATTGTGGACTATTATTTTCTTGCAGCATCAAAAAGAAAAACAAGGAACATCTGACACTGTGATGTTCACACAAGATCCCTAATGCCTCCCATATGGCATGTACACATGACAAATGAACAGTAAATGTTTTCCAGGAGGCTATCTCCTGTTTGTATTTTCAAAATAAGGAAAACACTTTCAGAATCCACGAAACTTTTCTTGATATTTAAATAAGGTTTCAAAAACCGACATAAAACATACCTATAGCTTACATGAACAATTTATAGGAAGTATCCACACTCTGGTGAAGTTCCTGTCTATAACACCTATAAACAAAAATATCTAAGAACTTTACGTATCAGTTGTTAAATTCTTCCTATAAGCTAAAGTTGGAAATCCACCACCCGTAAGTCAAAAGTCAATAATCCAATGTAACAAAGTACAACAGAAGCCTATATAATACATAGTAAATCATTTTTAGACTAAACTAATTTTTTTTTGCTATATTTCTACTTGAGAATGGTAAATTTAAAATTAAATAAACTTGGGCCAGGTATGGAGATGCATGTCTTTAACTTCAGTACTAGGGAGGCTGAGGCAGAAGGATATCTGTGAGCTGAAGGCTAGCCTGGTCTACAGAGCAGGTTCCAGGCCATCTGGAACTAATTAGTGAGCTCAGTCTCAAAGCAAAAAATAAATAGACTTGAGAATATATGATGCCAGCTATACTTTATTTCCAGAATATTAACAAAGACTTGCTACAAATTTTTCGTGTAATAAAAAGCTGATACAGAGAAATAATCTAGTTAGAAATATCTTTACCAAGCTGTATATGACAATTATTTGCTTTAAAAATGTTATTATTGAGTGTGTGTGGAGTGTATGCTATGGTGCATGTGTGGAGTTGAGAGGACAAATCTGTGGAGTTGTTGCTCTCTACAGTTAAATGTAGAAATCACTCAGTTTGAAATCACATCATCAGACTTGTTCAAAAAGCGCCTTTTTTCTTCCAAGACATCTCACTGACTAATCTTGGCCTTTCTGCTCCTCACAGGTGCAGAGACAGATAGCCTGATTAGGCAGTACCAGCCTTATCCCTGAAATGTGATGGCAAAGGCTGGAGTGAACAGATTTGGCCACAGTGAGTGCCTGGACTGCATGCTGCCTTCAACTTGGGAAAAGTGGATACTGTTGCTATAAATGGTCCCTTCACTGAACTCTAGTACTTGGTATCCATGTTCCCGTGAGATTACAACCATGGTATTTCCATAGTACAGTCAAGGCTGGGACTGGAAAATTTGTCATTTAAAGGAAGGCTACTTCTATCTTTCAGGAGTGTGCTCTACCAATACCAAATAGAGTGATGCTGGTGCTGAGGGTCCAGTGGTATCTTCACTATTACGGAGGAGAGGGCTAACTTGAAGGATGGAACTGAAAAGGTCATTTATCATCTCTGCCACTTCTGCTGATGGCCCCCATGTTTGTGATGGGCATTAACCATGGTAAGGATAAAAAACATACTCAAGATTCTCAGTAATATCTCCATCACCACCAACTGCTTAGTGCTGTTGGCCAAGGTCAATCATGACAACTTTGGTATCATTGAGGGACTCAGGACCACAGTCCACGCTATCATTGCCACCAAGAAGAGTATAGATGGGCCCTCTGAGAAACTGTGATGACAGCCATGGGGCTGCCCAGAACATCATCTCTACACCCACTAGCTCTACTGAGACTTGGGCGGTCATTCCAGAGTTGAATACGATTACGATGCTTGATGGTATGGCCTTCCACATTCCTACTCATAGTGTGTCCATGGTAAATCTGACCTGGAGAAAGCTGACAAAGGGGAGGACATCAAGAAGGTAGTGAGACAAACATTGGAGAGAGGCCTAAAGGGCATCCATCCTGGGCTATAATGAGGACCAGGTTGTCTCCTAGGAACTTAATAGCAATACTTTCTCTTTCATCTTTGATGGTGGGGTTAACACTGGTCTCAGCAACCACTCTGTAAAGCTCATTTCCAGGAATAACTATGAATTTGGCTACAGCAACAGCATGATGGACCTCATATTTCACATAACCTCCAAAGAGTAAGGAATCCTGAACTACCCACCCCAGTGAGAGGAAGAGAGGAGTTGCTGTGGAGTCCCTGCCTCAACACAGCATGCACTGCATAGAGCATGTTCCCTCACAGTTTTCATCTTAGATGCCCCAGAGAGAGGGACTTAAAGAAGCCTACTGACTTACACACCATCATTAAAGATCACTGGAACTCTCACATAAATTAAGTAATTAAGTTTGATTTGGGGGCCAACAAGATGGCTTAGTAGGTAAAGATGCTTGTCACCAAGTCTGGTAATCTGTTTGACCCCTGGAACCTATATGGTGGAAGAACTGACATCTGCATAGTGTCCTCCAACCTCCACATGTGCATGGTGGTACGTTAGAACACACACACACAGACACAAAATAAACTTAAAATAGCAATAAAAGTGTGGCTTCATTAATTTAAAAAAGCAATAATATTGTCATAAGAATATTATGTTCTTAAACTTTCATTTATCTACCCTATACTTTTTTTTTTTGGTTTTTCAAGACAGGGTTTCTCTATGTAGCATTGGAGCCTGTCCTACAACTCACTCTGTAGACTAAGTTGGCTTCAAACTCACAACAGAGATCCGCCTGCCTCTGCCTCCCAAATGGGATTTAAACGTGTGTGTCACCACTGCCCGACCTAATTTTGTCTTAAAAAAAAAAGTATTTAGAATTTTAAGATTTTATTTTTGACTTGATAAATAAATATGATCACTTACTTACCTTAATACAAATACCACAACCAATACAGAGAGTCTCAGAAATCCATGCTATTTTGCTCTGGGGTGTAACCTCTATGCATAATTTTCCTGGCAAAGAAAAATAATTTCCTTTATCAGAACACTTTTAAGATTGTTATTCAGAAAATGCTGCTTCTGGAAATCCCACACAAAAGTTTCAATGACAAAGATAATTTCTTATGTTAGTGTTTGATGAAACACATTCTAAATTAAACAATTGGGTTTATTAATTATGTATTCTTGCCAGGCAATAAGCAAATGGCCAATATATTCTGTTTATCTAATACTAGTAAAAATGGTAAACCTTGAATTATTATTGTGTTTACACTGACTGACTAAATTTGTTTTTGGCTGCAACCCCACAGTCCTGCATACATTAAACGACTCTTTAACTCATAAAAGAAAATAAGTATCAGAAATAGAAGGGCATACTGTAGATAGGAATAAAACATTTCAGCTAGATACATAAAACTCCAAAAAGCTATGCAGTTTTCTAGTACATAGGTAAAATTAAGCACAGCATTCCAGACCTCAAAAACTGAATTTCTGCAAAGCACAGGAGATATTAACAGATACCATCTAGAGACACCACTACAAGGCAGTAGCCATGTAGCCAACGCCGAAAGGCACCAACAATTTGTCAGCTCTGAATTGCTAGGTTTACTTAGTCTCGAAAATCAAGCAATACCCCAAGAAACGACTGTCATTAACCTTAAATGTATTTATTTATTGGTTTCAAGATGAAAACAACATCTAATGTAAAGATTCTGGTAATCCTTTCCCTGTGACTCAATTACAGGATCTCATAGAATAGCAAGGATTGCAGTTAATTTTGGTTTGACTGTATATTTAGGGAATGTCTTAATAATGACATTCTATAAGTTCTTTTAGAAGACCGTTCAGTCAAAAACTTAGAAAAAATACACAAAAGGCTTAGAATAAATTTTAAATTTCTCACCTCTGTAGTTCAGAGAAACTATCTGTGATTAGCACAGTATTTGCTAAAGCCTCCATGAAGCTATCACACCAGTCTGCTTTCCCATAGACACTTCCTACCCTTAGACGGCCAACAGAACTGCTTACCCATTCGAACCACAGGGCAACTCTTTTTGCACTCCTGTCGACATTTCTTAGGTTTACATTTGTCATGGTTGACAATAGCAATTCTTGTTAATTTGTCTGCCATAATTGTAACAAAGAATATCTGGCTTGCCTATTAAAGAAAAATGAACAAAGTTATAGCAAATTCAT